>HE670936.1:5870-27612 GCA_000313835.2 Heliconius melpomene melpomene
CCCTGTATCTTTCCTGCTGTGGGCGGGATTCAGAGTAACTTTGAAAAGTATTTAAAATATACTCTCCTGAAGGTGGAACATGGGTCCAGGTGGGTGGGGAGGGCCCCAGAGAGATATTTCGTCAAAAATATGTAAAAAAAACATTGGAACTATATTACATTAAGCTTAAGTAGATATGTAATATACGTGCAGTTGATTATAACGATATGGTTTATTACTGACATGTGTTTATATCATGAGGTCATCTTCCAGAGCTGTTGCGACTGATGTCGAAATGAATGTACAATAATAAAATAAATTTATTTAATAAAACAATTATAAGAACATTTGAAGCTTCTGTGGCACAGCACAGCGTTCGACGGTTTTGGGTTCGATTCCCACTCGGAGGAATTATTATAATTTATTTTTTTAATTAATAATTAGTTTCATTTAATTGTTCTGGTGCATGGCGTTGAATTCCGCCATTTAACAATGTTTCTAAAACTGAGCAGAAAATAAAGGAAATAAAACCAGCCTAGACAGATATAAAAGAGTTAAACATTTTTCTATTAAATACGACAATTTTTACGACCAAAATATAATAATGTAAACTCTACAGCTTATTTGTTTGAATCTCACTCGAGGAAATTAAATATTTATTATTATTTTATTTCCTCGGTCTGGTAACGAGGCAAAGTGCGGAGTTCAGTTCCGCCACACAACACGCAATGTTTCCAGAATTCAGCGGAAAATGGGGAACGGAAATGTTTTAATGGGAACGGACTTTCTAAACACAAATTTCCCATTAGCTACCGTGCTGTGTGCAGACTAAAAAAAAACTAAAACAAATAAAAAAAAACTTGCGGGGCCACTAGTTCTTAATAAATAAACTTCCTTACAAACTCCTTAATATTCATATATTTTTAAATATTAAAACTATAATAAAGCGTTAGAATCCTTGATTTGAGAAAACAAGAACTGCAACGTTTAGTATACGATAAGTGACCGTCGTCGCCAGCCACTAGTGGACGCAGCGAAGGGAAAGATCTACAAACAATAAAAAAAAATCAAGGTACGGACACCTTAATAGAAATATTGCTTATATTTTGTAATTTTTGTGCAAAAATTAAAGTTGTTTTAGAAAATTATAATATAGTAAAAAAGTATAACTGCAATTTATCTTAATGTCTAACGTGTACTGTTATCTGGTGTTTAAAAGAATATTATATTTATTAAAAAAATACTATAGGTATATAATCATTTTTGAGATTTATTAATGTTTAAATAATAAATACATTTAAAATTTAAGCCATTTATTTAAAAATAAAACTATTTTAATATCTAATGCATAGCACAAAGTAAATACAAACATATATAAATGTATTGATTAGCAAATTTAATTTTTATTTAAGTACAGTTATTTTGAAGCAAAGTTTTAATTTAAAATAATTCTTATATATCTTAAACTAAATAGATATTTTAATAAACTAATTGAAATTTCAATATTTTTCTATACTAATTTACCTATGTAAATAATATTTATGATGTACCATAAACAAGATTATGTAATTATTTTTTAGCTTCCATCTACGTATACGAAGCCTCCAATTTCCCACTTCCCACCCAATCGAGCCATTGGTTGTTAGTGGTGAAACTCAACGCCGCAGTTTGTTTTAGCAACACGAGGAAATGGAAATAAATAAATCAGCTTCACTCTTATCCCGCACACAGCAGAGTAGGCAGAGGGAACCTAGTGTTACAACACTCCGTTCCCCACACACCACCGAATTCTAAGGCATTACGTGTTGAGTGGCGGAACTCAACGCCGTCCTTTACCACTACACCAGAGCGAAGAAATGGAAATATAAATTTTAAATAAATATTTCATCAAAATGGAAATAATTTAAATGTAATCATTCCCCGAGTGTGTATCACAAACAGACTCACTGCGCCTAGATGACCGCAAAAATCAATTCAATAAATAGTATTTGCGATTCATGTCTTTTATTCATAAAATTGAATAGCATACTATGATCTCGCCAGCGGCTTCGCCCGCTTGGACTGCGTAATTATCTGTACATCTACTCAAAAGGTTCTAATTGATTTCATTGCATATTTAGATAACCATGTATAACTATAACAAAGGTAAATTCTATCGAAAATTAGAAAATAATAAGAGTGTTTAGACACTACGTCATTCTCTGACTTATCTACTATGCTAGAAGCTGAAGCAAAGATACTTTCTAGAAAACGTATAAAAATTTTAACGTAACGGGATTTGAACTCATCCAAGTCCGCCCCCCTAGTAAAATTTTTATTAACACGTTTACAAAAAAATATTAAAATATTTAAGCAAAGATCTTTTAAAGGGATAAAATTAAATGAAATAACAACAATAAAATTAGCTAATAGAGAAACAAAAATGACCTTGCAATATAATAACACGGAAAAAGCTTTGACATGTCATGGAAATATGTTCTATACTGTTGTATACTAAATTATATGCTTAGATTCTACATATATAGTATATAAATTCTTTATATAATATATATATATATATATATATATATATCTTCATTAATTTATAACATATATATATATTTTTAAGCCTTAAATTATGATTTTTTCAAATATTTTTTTATCTTAAAGATGCCGCACGATGGTAAACAAGACTTGATTGCTATAAGAGAATGGATGTCAAAGGAACCTCACTTACCTCAAGATTTATGTATGTTTTAGATGCCCTAATGTTTTTAAATTATAGTCAAATTATGTCAAATATATACAAAATTCAATGGTTAGCACAAAAAAGATTTGAAATTAGTATATAATTTATTTTTGCTTGACGCTAAGTCAATAGTTCTGTTGAACTCTGGAGGCAAGGCGTGTTAAGTGGCGGAACTCAACGACGCCCTTTGTCTCGTTACCAGAAAAGAGAAATGAAAATATTAAATATTACAATCCCCCTGCATCCCCCTAAAATTTAGAGAGAAAACCCATCTTTTTTATATATTTTAATAAATGTACTTACACTTACACTTATATTTATTTAGCCGTTTCACAGTTTCAGACGATCAGTTACTCTACAGGTTCTTGCATACTTGCTACTTCAGTTTAGAGGGGACCAAGAAGTACATTGATAAGTTTTGCACCACGCGAGCACTGATGCCCGAAGTCTATACCCGAAGAGATCCTCTACTGCCTGATGTGAAGAACATAATTGATCGCACGTAAGTATATTATAATTTAATTAAAAAAATATGGAAATAGATAAATAATATTAAAACCCTTCCATTTTGTATTTTTTTTCTGTTTGAATGAAGCTTTAAAAATTTTCGATATTTTTTTTATTCTCTTCTTTGAACACATTATATATGTTTATTTACATCCGCCGTTCATATTTGCTAAAGAAAATTACCTTATTGTACTAACTTGGAAACACCTATTATATATTTTAATACGTATAATTTAACATAATGTAAAGTGTCACCATATTATGTTATTATTTATAACTATTTTCTATTGATAATTGTTTTTAAACAGTAAAGTAGACCTTGTATGCTTCCACCGTGATTTTGTTTTCCATACAGTGGAATCCAAATCCTTATTGTTAAGGTACTCCTTTCTTAAGTTATCGCCGAATTTTCAAGACATTACGTTTAGAGATGCGGTATTCAACGCCGCACACTATCTTGTTACCAGAGCAAGGAAATGGAAATATTAGATAATTCATTGCCCTGGGAGTCGAACCCACAGCGACCCGTTTACAGCTTACTGATCGGAATTACTAATATATATATAACCATTCCAGTGCTATAGCAACATATCCATTCCAAGACAAAGAGGCAATATTCTTCAAATTTGACGAGCCCACACCAGAAAATTTCTTATTTTACGATTTCTTGAAAACTGTAGGAATACATAAAGACGCTTGGATCACGTTCCACCCCCATTATGCGGACGAGCATTATGTTGTCATCGACTTGTCATTTGTTTCTTTGAAATTAATTCCGAAATTGAATATAGTTTATTTAAGGGATTTCCTTATGTTTTTGTTGGTAAGTTAATATAAAAAACTTTTTTTTAAATATTTTATATATTGAGATAAATATTACTTACTGATCTTTTAATATAATATTAATAAGAAATATAAAAAAAATATAAAAGAAAATCTATACATTTACAGATTTGTGTTTCTGTGTTTTTATATACTTTTACCTATTTTACAGGAATCAATGCCAATACGAGTAAAAAAAATCATAGGTATAAAGGCACCCTCGTATTATGAAAAGGTGTACTCACTTATACGACCAATTTTGCCTCCTGAAGTAATTGATATTGTAAGTATTAAAAAAATATTCTAGAATTAAAATAAATATATTTTAATTTCGAGAAATGGCAAGGCACGGAGTTGAGTTTCTTCACTTTCTCAATATGCAATGTTTCAAAAATTTTGCCTTAAATTGCAATTTAAATGTTTTAACAAAAGGTTCCCTATGCCTACCCTGCTATATTCTAAATACAGAGTGAAGGGCAAAAAAGAAAAATAAAGAATAATAATTGAACGTAATTCACGTGATAGAGAAAATTTAATTAAATTGTCTTGCATAAGATTCTATGAAAGATACTAATGTCACAACAGAAAATGTAGTGCTTTATTATAAATAGCCTTATTTTCTTGTCAGCATACAATAAGTAAATTTTCTATGAAATTTCTTTTTTGAATTAGGATTAGGAAGTATTAGCCCAGTGAGAGTATTATCACGTTTAATGTAAATAAAAAAATAAATCCATAATTCAACTTCACGCTGTGTCCCGCATACAGCAGTGTAGGTAGAGGGAAGAGGGAACCTTGTGTTAAGACATTCCATCCCACTCTCCTCCGAACTTCCAGTCAGGCACAAAATGTAGGTCACCCTGCGCCACCACTGGCCTCACGTCTAATGTAAATAGGAATTAATTGGTGATATATTTTAATATGCACTAAATGGAATAACACTAGCTATCCTTGAATTATTTAAATAGTGCAAGCCAAAAGGATATGCAAACAAAAGTGTTCACTCGAAACGATGTTTTAATTAGATAATACAAAATATATAAACAAGTTTGTAATAAATTTGAACATATTAGCTAGAATAAATATTCCTTATTTATAAAAGTAAATAATAGGTATTAAAATAGTTTTCGTTAATGTTTTTTGTGTTTTTCAACCACGTATTTTTTTCGTGGCGGAATTTAACGCCGCGCTTTACCAAAAGTCTTTGAAGTCGAGCTATAATTCAACAATTTTTTCAGATCCACATTCATACGAACGTTGAGAGTTTATACCAGTATATGGATCAAAAATATGTGCCTGTAGAGTATGGCGGCGAAGCTGGAAGCTTCCATAAGCAAAGTGAGGAATGGCGCAAAAAAATTGACGATCACAGGTAATGCATATTTGCTAGTCCTTGTATACTATGCTAGTTTAGTTTAAATGATGATAATATGTTCGATTATTAATTAAGACAAATCTGAGAGTATGTTAAAGTAAAGAAAATCTACACATCTAATTTACATAACTGTGTTTTTTCAAGTGTATACAAATATATGTAAATAAATATATGAAATATATATAAATAAGTATATATAAATATGATTTCAAAACGTATAACTGTTTGCCTAAAAAGCTGAACCGATTTATCGGTCTTTGAGTGAATGATAGAGGAGTTTTCAGAGCAACATGTAAGTTACTTTTTATTTCGGAATTCCCGATTATGGGAGTTTGTACGACAGTTTTTGCGAGAAAACACAAATTTCATTCGATTCGAGTTTGCCAATCGATATTCTATATAAATAAATAAATCGTCTTAATATTTAGTTATTTATAGTAGTTATACTAAAACATAAACAAACAATTTAAACATTTTCGTCTATCTGTTGTTTGGTCGGGCTAATCTCCGGAACAGCCGAACTAATACTTATAAGGCCTTTACTGGAAGATATAAAATCGTGGAGAATATTTTTCAACTTCAACAAACACTTCCATTTACTGTTATAGAATTAATATTATTATTTCTGATCAATAAATATGTACTTTCTACTATTGTTTCAGAAAGTTTTTCTTAAACGATAACGCGTGGAAGGCTGACATGGAGAAGAAAGTTAAATATAACACCTTTGACAACTCTATGAATGGCTCCTTTAGAACTCTATCAATTGATTAATCAATTGAATTGAAAAAATATATTTTTATTAAAGTAATGTTTACCTAATATTAGTTGAAATCTAATTTGTATATAGTGTAATAATATAGTCAATAAGATTTTGGGTTCGATCCCCATTCGAGGGAAATAGGAATCATTACATTTCAATTAATTTCATTTTGCTGCTCTGACAGACAAAAGGCGGTGGTGAGTTGCGCCACTCAACACGCCAGAATTTGAAAATTCTTAATAGTCTAGATCTTAATATTTTAGGTTAACAAAAGTTCCCAGGCTACATAAAGGTTCCGTCTGCTAATCCTGTTATACAGGAAAGGGCGTTAAGTTATTTTTACACATGTAATGTTAACAACAACCAATATTTATATATTGGCTTATATGGAAATCGACATAAATATTAAAAGTATCGATAATAATTTGTAAGCAAAGTAGATAATTATTTTGTAATTAGTTTTCATTTATGCAAGTTTTTGAAGGTCAGAATCGAATACGAAAAATGAAATTTTCTGTTACAAAACTAAAAGTCGAAATATTAAAATTACTTTACAATTATTATAATAAATTGTAATAATTGTAAGGTAACTATGTTTTTTTTTAAAGAACAAGTTATTTATGACTTAACAAGTTCCTCCATAACAGATGCGTGTTGCAAGATGACCCACTCGACTCGACTGACATCTTGGTATACAAAAAAGAAAGTTTTTTACAAATGACTTCTGTTGGCCATAAGTTTTGAAGATTTCAATGTTATTTATAATTTAATATTTGTGTTTAGCTTATTTTTTTACCTTAAAAAAATAGATATAAGGGATAGGTCACTCTTTTATTACTTTCCGCTTTCTCTAGATAGAGAGTGTGAAGCATTTAATTATAAAATATACGAATATGTATAAAATTTAATTTTCATTTTACTCATAATAATAATATTATATATTTTAAAATGTTTGCATTAATAAATATTCGTCTACGTCACTAACTTCGAGGAAGTTATAATTAAGACACGTTTACTTTCTTAATACATTTTGGATACATTTTGTTCAAATGTGTTATTCTATTTTCTTATTTTTTGTGAACATACTAATAATATAATTTTTAATTTAATAAAATCTATCTAGAATATAATACCTAAATATAATAAATAAAATATCATAATTCTTTATAAACATTTATTTCTTAATATTATAAAATCTAGATAACAGTATAAATCTTTCTTGTTCTTAATAATTACGTATAAAACTTATAAAAATAAGTAAATTATTTGAAAAAAATATAATAATTGTGATCTTATATAACCTTATACACTATATGTATATTTCTACTACACTGACTGCCTGACAAGGAAAATTCATAAAACAAATTAAATTAAAGTACATATTTATACCTCACCGTTTAAATTACGAAGATATTAGCAACTTATTTTTAAAATTTACTTGCTTCTAATATAATAATATTGCACATAAGCAACGAGAGTATAGCAAAATAACTAAACAATTTTAGCATTTTATATTCTCTTTTAAAGGCCAGATATTCATTAAGGCCAGTCGTGGGCCAAAGTGTGAATGTAAATTAGACTGGTCCTGAGTTCGATCCCTACTCGAGGAAATAGAATATTTATTTAAATGTATATTTTCATTTCTTCGCTCTGGTGCTCGAGCAAAGCGTGGTGTTAAGTTTCGCCAATTGACACGTAATGCCTTCAGAATTCGGCGGAAAGTGGGAAACAGAGCGTGTTAACGCTAGGTTCCCTCTGAATACTCTGTTGTGTGCGGGATAGAGCGTGAAGCTAATTTTGTTTTTTTTTTTATTTCACTAGGTATATCAAATTATCGTGCTATAGTTAGAATGTTTATATATATTTTTTTTCTTCTTTCTTTTTTATGCTGAGGCACTCGTAATATTATGTGCAATATATTGGAATATTTATTTAAACAAAAAATTGCCATAACGTTCAATAATATAAAATTTTATATTTACTTTTGTTTATAACATTTCTAAGGAAGGAACTAATTCAGATGTTATATTTATTTAACAGTTTTATATATTGTATAATAATATGATAATTAAGTAATGCATCAGTCAAAGGCGAGCGATCTGAAAGACCCTGGTAGTTCCTTGACTTGTGCGTTTACGTTATCAGGTCTCAGTGATTCATCGACGGCCCAATTCTTGTCGTTCGCTAGGAACCAATCTCTGAAAAGAATAGAAAGGTTTATTAGAACTCTATCAATAAATATCAATAAATTTATATAAAGAAAATTTATACAAAGTTTCATAATATAGTAAGTAAGGTATTTAAAAACTGTTAAAAATATTATTTAATGAAAAAATAAAACATTTAATTTCCTCAAGTGGACCTCACACACGTCCTATCGCGTAAACAATACCTCTTGTACTTCTGCGACTGGGTACAAATTAATATAATTTCAAAATATTTACTTTTTATTAATTTAGTTATTTATACTAATTATTTCAGAAATATAACTTAATGTTTTCACAGAACAAAAAAAAACAATACAATCGACAGCAAAAAGTTTACAAATTAATATAAAATAAATTGCCATTGTTTAATTTTATGATTTTAAAATATTCTTCGTAGATGATAAATAGATAATATTTTGATTAATATTTCTTACAATTACTAATTTTATATAATTAATTAAATTTACCTCTTAGCTTCAATACGTTTTATCCAATATCTTTTAATCTGGTCAATTGAACCTGCGTTTCCACCATATTCTGAAGGCAGCAGCTCCCGCGGCACATCTTTGTATAACGTGTTCGAATTTGGTTCGTGGAACTTTATCTAAATGTAAAATTAGCAATACTAATTACAGAAATAAAACCTTAAGGTTCAACCTCGCAATCACTGTATTTTTATTAGCTTCACGCTGTATCCCGCATATAGGCAGAGGGAACCTGGAAGTCTAGTTTTAAGACACTCTCCAATGGCCGATGGATTCTGGAGGCAATGCGTGTTGATTGGCGTAACTCAACGCCGCGCTCTACTTTGTTACCAGAGCAAAGAAAATTAAAATATAAAATATTTCATTTCCTTGAGTAGGAATCGAACCCACTACCTTTCACGACTGCCCGCCCTTCTGTAATATACCTACACATTTAATTTTATTATGTGCGTCATCGTATATAACAGGATGTCGGCACGTTTTATTGCATTTAAGTTTTATTTTATCATACTTATTCCTTTTTATAAAAAAAAACCATTAATTAGGTACTATATAAATGACAAGGTCAATCTCTATATGTGCTGGATAAAAAACTTGACAAGGAAAATCTTTTCGTTTAATTATTAAATAACTCTTTGTTTTATTTCTCTGCTGCGTTACTCACATAATATAGGTTATTACGAAATTAAACAGAGAAAACCTATGTAATAGATAACTGTCTTTTAGTTTATAGTCGCACCTCACGCATATATTTCGGTCTTCAAGAGGCGCGGGTTCAAATCCCGTTACGTTTACTTCTTTATGTTTTTAAATAAGTATATTTTTAGTATGGAAAATATTTTAAAAAATATTAAAATGAATCAACATACCATTTTAGCAACTTCTGCCTTGAGTAAAGGTTTGCAAAGTGCATATATCTTGCTGATGTACGAAGGTGCGTTGATGACGTGCACTTGCTTTAGCCGGACTGGTATTGATTCCTGGAAATAAAAATTTATCTGTTAATTGAATTTAATTAATTAATTAATTGATTTACATATTTTATAAATATGCAATGATTAATTTAGGTTCCACGAGTTTTATACATTTTGAAGTCTAATTTCTTATTTTATTGCTTTTCGATAGATAAGATAAAATTCATAATATATGATCAAAATTGAGATGTTAAAAAACTAAATCCGATTCACGGTGTATCCCGCACACAACAGAGAAGACAGAGGGAACCTAGTGTTAATTTTGCGTTTCTCATTTTCCGCCAAATTAGTGTTAAATGGTGGATGTCAGCCCTGGACTTTTATCTTGGTGCCAGAACGAAGAAAAAAATAAATAAATAATAACTGCCTTATTTATGCGTATTTTTATATTAATTTTTTTATGTACTTTTATATAGGTATTTGTTCAACGTGATTCATTTACTTCATTTATTTCATTTACTTTGTAGTGAGTTACGTATCGGCTATTCGCGCAAAAAAACTAATGTCTACTAATATGCATATAGCGTGCAACTAGCTATCATTATTACACCCGCATTGTTTTAAAATGGACGTGATTTAAATTCACTTATAAACGATACGTCGACACGTTATATGTATATATTTTTAGTTATTCTGCTATTAACAGGCTCTTCTCAGCAGAACTGCCTTCAGAACCGGTGGTAGTTTTTTGTTGACGTCTGTGGTCATATAAGGAGAGTACTGCTGCAAAATCTACTGGTTGTGGTTCGATACCCACTCGAGGAAAGGAAATATTTATTTAAATTAATAATTTCATTTCTTCGCTCTGGTGTAGAGGCAAAGCGCGGCGTTAAGTTTCGTCACTCAACACGCAATTCCTTCAGAATTCGGCGGAAAGTGGGGAATGGAGTGTCTTAACACTAGGTTCCCCTCTGCCTACCCTGCTGCGGGATACAGCGTGAATATCTCTTTTAAAATGATATAATGTTTTTTACTATTCAAGTATTCATATTATAATTTATATACAATCACTATACTAAAATAATTTTCAAAATAAAATTAATTATAATATTTTTTTAAATTATAATAAATCTTACTTTAAGAAAATGTTCTTAGTTATTACCTTTACATTTAGATTTCATTTATTTGGAATCTAACAAAAACACATAAAAAATTGTTTACAAAAACTACTGATGACAGAACTCTAACAATTGTATTAAAATTTACCTTGACGAGATGTGAACGTATATATCAATTAGGTATAGCTCTTTTGAGGAAAACCCTTGAACATGTTATGGAAGAGGTGGCAAATCTAAATTATTATATCTGAAATATTGTTATTTTAAAGGAGTTTAATTTTATGGAGAAAAAAGATTTTTTTATGGGGTAAAGTAGTGCTGAAAACCTATTTTTAACATCCGCCAATTTTAAAACTACGTGTTGAGAACTCAAAGTCTTGGAATAACTTTATTGGCAGGTGGAATATGGATATGTATTATACTAAAAAGTATTGTAAACGCTGTTTGTTTCCCAATTTAAAATAAATAAAAAATAAAAATAAAAAAATAAATATTAAATTATTTCAACCTCGCGGATCGAACCCACAACTACAAAAAAGTTAATAATTTTTTTGTAACATTATGTGCTACCAACCTGTGTGTACGTCATATATTTTCTTAACACTGACAAATTGACTTTTCCTATAAATTTCAAAGTAATATTCGCAGAATCGAATATTGGTATTTCTCCAGAAGGAATATCATCCTCTTCAGTGAGCCTGGTGTCAGCTAGCATGAAGAACGTCTTGACTGCGTCCACGAAGTTGAATAAGTCGTAGTCGGGATTGTTCAAACGGTAGATAAACACTTTGTAATTCTCTTTAGTTTTGTTTGGAAGTGGTAACATGTCACTGTAAATAAAATTTTAAAAAAAATTGAAAAATGTAAAGAAAATCAGTTTCACGCTGTATCCCACAAACACCAGGGCCCATTTTCCGCCGAATTTTGGAGGCATTACGTGTTGAGTGGCGGAGTTCAACGCCGCGGATTGCCTCGACACCAGAGCAAAGAAATGAAAACATAAATTTAAATGAATATATTTCCTTGGATTGAACCCACAACCAGTCACGTTTATTACACATTTGTGCACCTGTGCCACGACTGGCCTTAAAAAAATAGTTAAAATATATTTATATCGAATCTTATTGTATTTTATTTTTGCTTTAAAAGTCACCATGTTCAATCATAAACTTTTTTATTTGACTATAGACTGTTATAAAAACTATATTATTCTTCGAAAGTAAGAGGCAAAGCTTTAGGTTTTTGTTTAATATGTAAATTTTTCGATGACGCAAATTGTATAAAAAACAAATTTCATAGTTTAATTAACAGGTTCGAATGATATTTTATGGGCAAGTTCGTACTGTATGAACAAGTCTATAATAGGTATATATTTTATATTTATAATAATAATATTATATTGTCATTTATTCTTAAGAGTAATATTTACGATTCCGTACCTCAAAAAGTAAAAACGGAACCATTTTAGAATCTTTTAGAATCATAGAATGCAATAACAAAAAAAAAAGTTCAAGTTTAATTGCAAAAACGTTAAAATTTGGTAAGTCTAAATCTTTTGGCGAAATTCATATTTTGTCTTAGTCGAAGGAAAACAGGTTTTTTCAAATCAATAAACAAGTCTTTCCTATAGGTAAAAAATAAAATAAATCTTCACGAATGGAGATCAAACACACAACCAGTAGCGTTTACAGTCACATTTAGTGGCCCTGCGCCAGCAGTGTCTCTCTACTGGCTTTCTAAAGGTATACTCAATAAAACATGTCAATTCGAACACAAATCTTAAAAGGGTTTTGCCCTTGATAATAAAAACATTGATTCATCCGCTTACGTAACACCGTAAAAAAAAATTTACGACAATTTGCGTCATTATTTGGTTATTATGTTTTTAGACCATATTAAGAAACGTCGTGCGACCTTTCCCAAAACACGGTTAATGTTTAATTGTATTTTAATTTTGAAAATAAATATTCAATTTTGGCAAGACTTCATTTAAAAATAGAAAGCTACTTGAAGTATTAATAATATTTAATGATTTATTAACCTTGTGCATAGGGCTGATTAATTTTTTTAAGAAATTAAATAAATACAATACAGTACGTCACGCTGTACCACAGCAGGGTAGACAGAGAAAACCCAGTGTACATTCTCTTCCTGCCTTTATTTTCTGCCGATATCTACAGGCATACGCAAAAAACTGGCAATAAAATGAGTAGGAGGGCAGACCCTGGCAATAGCCGGGATTACTGCCAGGAGGAAGAAGATCTACAGGCATTTCGTGTTTAGAATTCAACTTCCTTCGCCGCCTTCCAACGCCGCGATTTCCTACTATCCTACTAATATTATAAATAAGAAAATTTGTAAAGATAGATGTTTGTTACACTTTCACGCAAAAACTGCTAAATGGACTTAGATGAAATTTTACAGTAATAGACCTTATGCGTGCAGAATAAGACAATTTATGTAAAAAATATATATAATTTGGCTATAATATAAAAATTTGTTAAATCGAACGAAGCTGTATTTGAGTCGCTAGTAATAACATAAGTTTTGAAGTGAATAATTATATTTATTAAAATCAGTGATAAAATAAACGTATAGACAACGAAATATATAATAATTAAAAAATATATAATATAATACTTACGTAATTTCAAAAACTCGTCTAATTTCCGGTGACCACGGATCTCTCTTGAGGAAAAGCTCGGGCGCCGTAGAACGGATGGTGAAGAACAGGTCTATAGTTCGCTTCACTCGCTCCATACTTTTGCGGCAACTTAAGTAGAACCGATGGAGCAGTATTTCCTCTGTTATAGAAAAATAATAAGTTATCAATGATAATAAAACGATTAAATATTTTATTTTTAGCCTCCCACTGTATCCCGCATATATCAAGATAGGCAGAAGGAACCTGGGAACCTAGTGCTAATACACTCCGTGACCCATTCAGAAACTTCTTTTCCCTTTATAATACCACTAAGTATTTCACTCAAGACGCAATACCTTGAAAATTCTGCGAAAAATAGGGAATGGAGTGTCTTAACACTAGATTTCCTCTGCCTAATCTGCAAAAATTGAAAGATGATACTTAGCATAATAACAAGAAACTATTGAAAAACATTATATTAGGTAGATATTTACAATTTCCAACATAATTTTTGCCGATTCATGTAATATTTACAACTTAATAGACTCTAAAGAAATCCTCTTTTTTTAGTTGAATAATTGATGATCTCACATTACGCGTCAGTTTTAAAATATTATAATGTTTTTTGTACGACCGGTTTATTTCGTCTTGTATCTTCTTTGAATTAACATATTTTATATGTACCTACTTATTATATAACAGAAGCGGCGGTAGAGAATTCAAATCTTAATAATTATTCTTTTAGTTTAACGTTGTATTCCGTTTTTTAGCAGGGTAGGCACAAGTAACCTAGGGAACCTAGAAATCTAGATTTCTAAAATATATATCCATACTTATATTATAAATTCGAAAGTAACTCTGTCTGTCTGTCTGTCTGTCTTTTACGCAATCAGGGCCAAACCGCTAAATTAATTGTGATAAAATATTCATATAGAGATACTTGAGGGTACCGGGATGAACATAGGATACTTTTTTTTCTTATATTTGTAATATTGTCGATATATATTAATATATTAAAATATTTTTTAATTTGACATGCAATTTATCCCGCCATGTTAATAACAACCGTCGTTGCTAAACAACGGCTTGCAAAGTTTGTTGTTTTAAGAAAACGTCACCCAAAGTGAGTTTGCTTAACGCGTACATGGCGCGCGCCGACTCATCCATATGAGCCACAAAAACAATGTTCTACAAAAGTATTGTCCCTTAAATATTGTTTAAAAAAGTCCGCGTTGATATATACTATAGATATAGACTTGTATACATTAACAAAAATTAGATCATTTCTATAGTTTGATATTCATCCTTATGAAAATAAATATAAGAGTCACTTTTAGCATTTCATCTAGATTGAAATTATAGTTTACTGTATAACATTCTAATAAATAATTAAGGAGATGCCAGTGATTCGAAAAGACATAGCCTACGAGTGGTATAGTATGACCGACGCGAACGGGCTGATGACTTTGATGGTTTAGTAAATTTTTATATATTTTCGAATTACTGTTAATTTTTATGTAATTATTTGCTGCTTATAATTAATTTATCTCAGTTCGGTTATCTATACGGATGTTATGCACTTAAAATATCGTAATTTTATTCATTTGGGATTTTATTTAATATTATTCGCAAAAATTATTAATTATTTAATATAGAAAAATTTAAGTAAACTTTGGGCACTTTTTCTAACATTAAGAATTTCATTCAGTTACTTTTACTTCTTTTGTTTGTTCATTTCGGTTACTCAGATATAATAAATCTCCACTTATTATTATTTTTTAACTTATTTTAATTATTTAGGCTTATATTTTCTTACAAATTTTATTGAAAACCGAAAATAATTTCATTAATATATTTAATAAATAATCGTATATTCTAGCGGGCGTAGCCGCGACCGGGCCCACTAGTATTTAATAATTCGTTTATTTTTACATAATAAAAAAAAGAAAAGAAAAAAGTAATCACTCATACCAATTTGTTTTTTACAAACTTAAAACCTGGTTTGCACCGCGAGTGGAACGGACCCATTATGGGCTACGTTGACCTCGCAAGAGTTACCTACACACTTGTATTTCGACCAATAAATAATAAAATAGTCGGAAGTAAAGGAGTAATTAAGCAAAATATATTGAAGTGCTCAGCTCTAAAATGTAAAAAATAATACAAAAATATTTGTTGGTTTGATATATAAGCCTATTTCATTTAAAATAAGTCAGTTCCGCCTAAGCCTTACCCGCTTATGCCTCTATCTCGGTGGAAACCAGGCTTAAAGCATTCTTTAACTATTACTAGATGTGCTCTTAAGTGTACGTGACTATTAACAAGCAATCGATAAATATAGATGTAGGATATATGTATGAATGCATTGTATATTATGCTCTAAAGTAGTTAATTTTTATTAATATTTTAAGTATACAGATATTTTGGTTTCTTTTTATTTGACATTTAGTCGTAAAAAATGTTACTTCTGGTTTCTGAAAATATATATTTTAAGAAACAATATAAAAGACAATAATAATAATTTATTATGAGGCCCTCGTGGCGCAGCCGAACGAGGAAGTGATTGTAACGTGACGGTTGTGGGTTATGAGGAATTAATTATTATGTATTAATATTTGGACCGTTTATTTTGAAAGTGGTGTAAGTCCAATTTCTTTTGTTTCGAGAAAATTAAAGGTTTAGTATGTCGATGATTATGCAATTTCTTTTACCGGCTGATTTTAAGTTGTTCAAAACATGGTTCTTTTTTGAGAAATTAAACACGGACTAGTTATATATAAAAAAACTACATTAAATTAAGCATGAATTACGTGATAGCTCATTTTTGGAAAAAATGGACTTACACCGCTTTCAAAATAAACGGTCCATTTATATTTCTTCACTCTATTGCCAAAACAAAGGTCCAACATAGAGATCCGCCGCTCAACACACAATACCTCGAAAAAGTGATTGGAAAGTGGAGAATGAAGTGTCTTAATTATTACAATGTAATCATAATATATATGTACTCCAAAGAAACAACGATAATAATTTATTACGATTAATTTATTAAATTAATCAAGTGTCGATACACTCAAAATGTCCTTATTAGTAAAAACTTAAAACAATATTATGAACTTTTGCCCATTTTTCTGCCATCTACAGTCAACTTTAGCGGCCACAACTTGTTGACCGTACTGTACTGAGCGAGCGTATGTCATAATTACATATGAGCGTGAGCAACTGCTTCGCAACGAATTTGTTTCGGTTTCTAATGTATTTAGCAACAAATAGTTAACTATGTGTTAATTAAATTAACAACTATTATATATTTTTCAACTGTTATTTATTTTTAGAATCAACCACCGTAGGTCAGTGGCACAGCGTGAGTTATGGGTTCGATTCCCAAACGGGGAAATTAGTTATGAATATTTTCCTTTTCCTCGCTCTCAAGTGTATGTGTCAAGAAAAAATGAGGAATTCAATTCTGCCACTCAACACGTAATATCTTAAAAAAATCGACAGAAAGTGAGGAACGGGATGTCTTAACTCTGGGTTCAAGTACAAAAATAATCAAAACTAATAGATTTCTTCGTTGAAAAATTCATAATTCTATGTAAGAATAATAACTTCATCGTTTACAAAACATATAGTTATTATATATTGCTATATTATTGACAAATGTATATAGTTGACGTAACTAATATATTTAGTATCCACTATGCGCGAAGAGTTACATGGTGCAACACTAGCATTGCATAAAGAGTTTTTAAACTTTTCAACAAAATTGTAATTAATTTATCTTTTAGTTGAACATGGTTTACGTAGAATTTTTTTCTCATATTTGTTGTTTTACCCTATATATAGTATTGTTTGCAAAAATAACCTAATGGTAAGACACTCTGTTATCTGCTTCTCTCCCTTTCTCTCGAATTCGCGTCACTGTGGCGGAACTTAACGCCATGCTTTGTCTAGACCAGAGCGAAGAAATGAAAACCATTCATTCAGTCAAGTAAAGACCGACATCCCACCCTACAATCAGTCAAATACTAATATATAATCGAGGCCGTCATGGTGCAGCGGCACAAGGGTGTGACTGTATCACGACGGTTGTGAGTTCGATTCCCACTCGAGGAAGTGAGTTCAGTCACTCAGTTCCAGTTCAGCCACTCAACACGCAATGCCTCCAAAATTCAGCAGAAAGTGGGGAACGGAATATCTTAATACTAGGTTCCCTCTGCCTACCCTGCTGTATGCGGGATACAGCGTGAAGCTGAGTAGCCTATAATACAGAATAATCCAGTATTAGATTAAATAAATAGTTGTTAAAGGTAATCTCTAGAGTCAAGAGTGAAACATCTCCAAAATGAAAGGAGGAACATAGCCTTAGCTATTATCGTGTATATTTCGAAAACAACTTTCACCGCTATACATTTCTCTATGGATATTAAAGCTACATAGTAAGTAGCGTTTGGCGTTCTGTCCATGTTCCTACAAAAACCTACACATTTCATTTTATAAGTTACTAGCGAAACCGCTCGCGACTTCACCCGCTTGAACTTCATAATAATCAATTTACTAATCCAAATTACTTACGTTTTCTAATATATCATTTCGAAAATAACACCTAAATTGAGAAAATCGGTTAAATAACGTTTTTTTCCTATAAGTATATTATATCCCATGTGTAGACACAAATTCATTAGGATTTTATTGTAAGTATAGTTTATATAAACAAGAACTACTAGAATTTATAAAATACGTAGATTTTATAAATTCATCGCAGCTTAACGATTTTTTTTATTTTGCGTAATATTTTTTTTATTTGACATTGTAGCTACTCTTCCAAACATTTCATACTTTCGATATCAACGAGAGTAAAGCTCGGTGTTATGATTTTAATGTTTTTAACAATATTATTATAATAATCTAGTATTTTAATATTATTTAATTAAACAATACTATGAACTAGAAACTTGTATTTAATTTTTCTGTACAAAATAACTGCTTGTATTATTAATAAACCATCCATATTTTCTAAATATTTACATACATCGTACTTTCAACTTTTGTGTTCAATTTTAACGTGGCCTCAAGCTACGATATAAAGACCAAATGTCATATAAATTTGTAAATTCCTATAGAATTTTAAAACATTTCTTGTATAATAAAATCATATAAGAATACAATAAAGTTTATTCACATGTCTTATGTAAGCTATCAGAAATTGTATTTGCTAGTTTATTTAATGAGGAAAAAAAGATAATTTTAATAAGAAAGTTAAAGATATGTTTATATGTATATGTATATATTACTCATATGGATCTCAAATCACCCCTCCCTATTTAAGTAACTCATACTCTCTTATACTGAAAGGCAAAGAGACGTTTAAAGAGACTTCAGACTTGTAGATCTATTGTGTTTTTTAACATTTTTATAGTTGTTAGGCCCACACTAAGGAAATAAAAAGATGAAGGTATGAAGTTTTGTCAGAGCACTGGGACGGTTTCCAAAGAGGTACAGGTTCGAATATTTATACGTTTTTTTAAAAAGTATATGTCTATTGTGCTCTCTATCTATCTATATATATAAAAGGACTTGTCCTCGCTGACTGAGGTAAGACGCACGCACAGCCGTAACCGCTGTGCGTAGAAAAGTGGAATTTGGACAAAAGTTTACTTTTGTAATGTGGACATCCACTAAGAAGGGATTTTGAAAAATTTTAACCCTAAAGGGTTGAAATAGCGGTTCAAAGTTTGTATGGAAAAAAATTTAAATCGGCACCGATTTTTATAAAATTTGAAATTTAGATTTTTAAAAGTATTTAATTGAACACGTGATTCATCGATTTCTAGAATTTTCCCCCTAAGGGTGCAAATAAGGGGTTGAAAGTTTGTATGGAAAAATCTTTAAATGGCCACCGATTTTTATAAAATTTGTAATTTAGACTCTTAAAAGTATTTAATTGAACACATGTTTCATGATTTTCTAGAATTATCCCCCTAAGGGTGCAAATTAGGGGTTGAAAGTTTGTATGGAAAAATCTTTAAATCGCCACCGATTTTTATAAAATTTGAAATTTAGACTCTTAAAAATATTTCATTGAACACATGTTTCGTGGTTTATTAGAATTCACCCCTAAATACGTAGGCGAAGCTGCGCGCGTCCGCTAGTATGTTATATACGGGTGGGTAAATGAGGAACAGAAGTATCTTAACATTAGGTGCAGGTTCCCTCTACGAAATACAGCGAAAGCTGAATAAAAATTAATATGATATTTAGTGTTCGATAAATTTTATGATATTTAACTGTACTTTACATATATAAAAAAATTAATTAATTAAGTTACTATCATATGTTAGTCAACCCGCGATCTTTAACCCGATATACGCTACTTTTACTCTTTCCAAAACATTGCAACACTTAAATCGTGATTCTCGACCCATAAAATGATAGTAAAGTGTTCTTTAATGATGGCATAAGAGGTTTCTTTTTCGCCTTCATTCAGTTTAACTCGTCTTCAAACATATGATTTACTTTATTCTTCTATATTCGTATTTATTATTTTAAAATCATTTAGGTATATTATTTTAATTTAAAATCGTTAAAATAAAAACCAAAACCGTTCAAAATTGTTTTGCCGATCATATCATACTTTTTAAAAAAAACAGCACTTGTTAAAAAAAATACATTCCCGAGTGAAAAATCCCCAGAACATTTACACCCACCCAATATCCTCCACATCAATTACACCCATTTATTTTAATTTTAATTCGATATTTCATAATTTCAAAAACGAAATTTCAAAATTGGCTTTCACCTGTCTGTGGCTTCGCGCCTTTGACCTCGGTCTAATAAAGAAATAACTAAGTTGTATCATAAGCGACAATGAGACTTAAATTTGAAAACAATTTCATTTTTCATAACGAGCTAACGAGGCAAAGCGCAGCGTTAAGTTCTGCCACTTCAGAGCATTGAACATAGTGAATTAACTATAGGTTCCCAGGTTCCCTCTAAAGCTAAAAAAAATATAACTACAAAATGTATAAATATTTTTTATACTCACCAACATCATGTGGCAAGTGTGGTTGCTTGTTAAGCCAGTCCCTTATTGCGACTAGCGCTTCCGCCGATTCCACTTCTTGGTCTGGCATTGTTGCAAGCTGAAAGACATATTTGATATAATAATAACTGAATATTTAAGAAGTTTGAAGAAAGTATGAATACTTTTAATATTTATGCCTAAATTGTATTGTATTTTTTATTATACGAAGTTGAATTTCGCAACTCAACACGAGACGAGTTACGTATTTTAACTCTGGTCCTACCCTGTTATATGAAGCTAAAGACTCTAAAAGATAGATGTCAATAATATAAGGTCAAAAAATAAACTAATGATTGCCTAAACTTCTTCTACACACAAGCTAAAGGTAATCGTAACATCGATTATAAAATATAGGAAATAAAATAATCAATAAATATTTTGTCCTTGAAATGGTATAATTTAATAAGAAATAGGAAAACATTATGATTAACAATAAAATAATCTTGTACAATGTTCAAGGTTAAATATATATACAGGCTGTCCCAGGAGCCAACGATAAAACGAAACCAAGTGATAGACCAAGTCGTGACAGTTATGAGAAAAATATAAAAAAAAATCTTTGTCATGTATTTTTCATATTACATTGATTTTAAAAAATATCGCAAAAACCGACACCCTGTGATGGTTTTTCAAGTCCCTGGACTACAAATATTACTCTTTCTTCATTTTTTTTTCTGTAATGTAATCATGAGTAACCCTTCTGTGAATTACAGTTTAAGATTTAAATATACCTGCATCAGTTTTCAATAAAATGTGGTGTTTTTGCCAAACATTAAATTCAAAATATTTACTACACCCAACTTTAACCGACTGTACTATAAAAAAAATGTACTACACTGTTTTTGCAAGTAACTTTAAAAGTTGGCGCATTTAATCTGGATTCCGAAATGGTACGACACTTGACTGGTTTACTTCTTTGTTGAAGAGAGAAAAATCGAAATACACGATAATCGGGATGACGTTCAGCTTTTTGGTATCTTTTCCTCTACATTCTAGCTGCAGCATTTGCGTTACATAACCATTCTCCATGAATGAAATGCATATTGGCAATGTGTCAAAGACCGAGTATATCGCCTCGTAATAACTTCGTATAGCATACATTATACGAAGTTATCG
>HE670938.1:0-12718 GCA_000313835.2 Heliconius melpomene melpomene
TTCTATTCTTGGTTTTGACATCACTCGCTCGGCAATAACCACGTGTCATCGGTCTCGGCCTTGTGTCCTTTTGTGATTGATATAAAAATTGACAATATTGCCCTATCGATGAATCCTTATTGTTTCATGTATTGAATATATACAAATATGTAGGTAGATAAAAGGATAAAAATATAAATATAATAGTGAGGCCTTCGTGGCGCAGTGGAACTAGCCTGTGACTGTAAGCACGATAGGTCGTGGGTTCGAATCCCATTCGAGGAAATCAAATATTTAATATTTACATTTCTTCGCTCTGGTAACGAGGCAAGCGCGGCATTGAGCTCCGCCACTCAGCATGCAATACATGCAGAATTCGGCGGAAAGTAGAGAACGGAAGTGTGATAATAAAAACGGAGTGCTAGGTTCCTAGGTTCCCTCTACCTACTCTGCTATGTGCAAGATACAGCGTGAAGCTAAAAAAATAGTTTATATAAAATAGTTCACTCAGAAGTCTAAGAAACATCAATAGGTACGTCATCCATTTTAAAAACATCATGTGGGGATGCCAGAACTTTTCTACGTCACAATTCATGTGACTATATATATATATATAATGAAATGAAATATATAATGTACATGTTTTGTTGTGTGTCTTACCTCAACCCTTTAAATACGAAAAAAAGATACTTTGGTATCTTTAACAAAATCCATCCATCAGCCTTTTAAGGTCCACTGCTGGACATAGGCCTCCCCCAATGCTCGCCACTCCGTCCGGTCCTGCGCCCTTTGAATCCAGCGGGTTCCCGCTGTCTCTTTGAGGTCTACTCGGTCCACCTGGTTGGAGGGCGGCCTGTACTCCTTTAATACAGGCTATTTTATTTGCTTTACTAGACTAGACTCTTTATTTCTTTTAAAAGTAAAAGCAAGGTAATGATAATTTAAATTATAACTTCACATATACTCAAACATTTCGTGATTTAAAGTCATTAGCAAAATCTGGAAATAGAGCAAATTAAAATTATGTAAATTTAATATCGTTCACACTTCCCTATCCTCAACGCTTGGTCGAAATACCTTTGACACTGGGCCAGAAACGGAGAAAGCTTAATTTATTAAGATTAAAATGTAAACGAACATGTCGTGTAGCAATTTGACAAACGCTACCCACTCCATTTATCAAAGTATTTAATTCGACGTAATGATTAAAATAGACATTAAAATCTAGCAATATCATTAATCTTACTGTCTATTCAAATAAATTATCAAAATTTAATGAAAATTAATTGTTTTATATTATTTATAAAATAACTGAGAAAGTTCGCTAAAAGCTTACTAATCATCTCCACCAAAAATGTAATGTTCCCAAATAAACAATGCGCAAAAGTTCAGACAACCTAACTTCAGATTGGTTACGAGTCTACCACCGTAGAATGAAGGAGATGTATCTGAACACAGGTGTTTAATTACATATTTATAACTAAGTAGATATATACAGTTTATTAAATCACGTGTACGTGACAGCATAATGATGTATAGAGAAAGACTAATTTGAGAACAAATGATTAATTATAGAATCATGATTCAATAAGCTTATACTCATGTACCTACTCATCCATTAAAGAAATATTGGCTCTTAACTCTTTATCATATATAGTGCATATTTTAATACTTTAATATTTTTTCATTTCATCAGGTAATGCTAGCGGAGCTTCGGGACACTGAATATTACTATGCAGTCAAATGCTTGAAGAAAGATGTTGTATTGGAAGACGACGACGTAGAGTGTACTCTAATTGAAAGGAAGGTTCTAGCTCTCGGAACCAACCACCCTTACCTGTGTCACTTGTTTGCCACCTTCCAAACTGATGTAAGTGTTAAAGGTTTTTTTCATTTTTCAAGTATTATTCCACATTTAGGAAAGAAAAATACATTGACCATTAAGCATTTTCAGGACAAGCGGATTCAAATTCCGCTACGTTCAAGTTAATAGACGTTGTCTAAAAAAATTTAAGTATTACATATTTTGTACATAATATGCATATGAAGTAGACACTCGATTAACCGGACTAATTGTTGTCGTTAGTCATTCGGATAATCGAAAATCCGGATAGTCGAATCTATCCGGATAATCGAATCATGTGTAGCACAAAATTGTTATATGTCTATTAAAAGCAACATGTATCTACATATCAACGAAAATCAACGTTTACTAGAAACTATTAACATTTTCCAACATACGATTTATGTAGGTACATAATTATATATTACGTACGCATTTACGTACATATAAATTTTCTTAGGTTTCATTGTAGAAAGTTGTATAAAATAATAATCGCCATTGATATTCCGGATAATAGCGAATCCATATAACCGAGGGCCGGATAATCGAGTTTCTACTGTATAAAAATTAAATAAGATCATTATCTTTAAATAGGCACTGTGACGTTATGAATGCGCAATTGAAAAGTAGAATAACAGATTATCGTGAATTTGAATTGCTCCCAGAGGGATATAAATAAAATAATCACAATAAATATCAAGCAAAATATGAATTTATTAAGAAAGAAACATTTGGCCAGATTGATTGATCGACAAAAAATATATAATAAACACAGTTGAAAATATACATTTAATTAAGAGATATTTGATATACATTTGGTACGTTGTTTAGGTGTTAACGCAGAATTAAATATATATCGCAACCTACCTATAACATAAATTAAATGCAGGTAAGCAGCTATTGCATACCAGATGCCTACTAAAAATTATAATATTAAATTAAAATATATTTCTTGAGAGATTATTTTAAAACATGACCGAAGCTGCGTAAAAAGCAATGTTTACTTACATAAAAAGTTCTAGCACACGCCAAAATAATTAAATTTTATTACACTTAGTAAAAAGCTCAAATCGATTAAGATTAAATAAATGTACAGGCGTGGGTGAAATGTTGATTATATGGTATTTCAGTCGCATCTATTCTTCGTGATGGAGTATTTGAACGGAGGTGACTTGATGTTCCACATTCAGCAAAGCGGGCGATTCCCGGAAGCGAGGGCGCGCTTTTATGCCGCTGAAATCGTGTCAGGACTTAAATTCCTTCACAAAAGAGGAATCGTTTATAGGTAATAAGGAAACGGATTTGTTTTTTTTTTGACTGGGAATCTTTACCGATAAAAAATATTGTTTTGACCATCCTTTAATTATGGAAAACATATTTTAAAACGTATATTTTTATTTATTTGTTGTAATAATAACTTTTTTGGTCTTTGTCTAGTTAATACACAATGTCTTTGAATAGGCGGAAAGTATACCTAATAACTAGAGAAGTAGAAGAAAAATCTTATTTAATTAATATCACGTTTTCTTCTCATACCTTTTACTTAGATATTTTAATTTTTCCTTTCTAATCTTCTATAGGGATTTAAAATTAGATAACATATTGTTGGACTTCGACGGTCACGTGCGGATAGCGGACTTCGGCATGTGCAAGTTACAGATATATCTCGACAAGACGGCGGATACCTTCTGCGGCACTCCGGATTACATGGCTCCTGAAGTAAGGGTTCTATGAAATATTTATATATATATAGTGTGGAAAAACTTACTGAAACTGCATATAGGGTAAAATATTTCAAACCCAGAACTAAAGAAATGAATCAAGGTAGTTTGGAGTAGGATTTTTTTTAATTTCACGGTTTTTATCCATACCTGTATTTCGTGTGACGCACATTTTTTTTTTCATATTTTGAATAAATATATTATATTAAAAAAATATTCGACTATTTATTCCTCCCATAAGGCCAATCTCACATGTAAGGACCTAACAACATTAATTATAAGTTATATCATATAACTTATAATTAATGTTTGCCTTTTATGGTTTAAAAAATGGCTCGAAGGACCAATTTTTAAAAAATACTAATATTCCTAAATAAATATTATTTTTCAGATAATCAAGGGCCTAAAATACAGTCAGACAGTCGACTGGTGGTCATTCGGAGTATTGTTATACGAGATGTTAATAGGGCAGAGTCCGTTCAGTGGCTGCGATGAAGATGAACTGTTCTGGTCCATCTGCAATGAGATGCCCTCATACCCGCGCTTCCTGTCAAAAGAATCTTTAAGCGTATTAACTAGGGTATGGCTATATTTATTTTATGGATTTCTAATATTGTGTTATAGTTGTTCCCTTATTTATTTAGGTTTAGGCATTGACAATAGAGAAATCAGACACTTATAAAATCTGAACACAAATTTCAGGGTTAAGTAAGGAAAAAGTTAAGATTTAGGTATATTCGGCATCAATATTCTGAAAGAATGCCTATTTGATAATTGAATAGCGTGGTTTAATAACGAGCATCCGATTTTAGCAAATGATCTAGATTTTTGTCTAATTTATTTTAGCTACGCTATATCCCGCACATAGCTAGCATCAGGTTAGGCAGAGAGAACCTAGTAATGTCGTCTTAAGATACTCCGTTCCTATTAACTCATTCGTTCCCCACTTTCTCACAACCTGTCGCGTTTATAGTGGCTCCCTTGTAATCCTGCGCCACGACTGGCCTCGGCTTTATTCTGGCGGCTTTATTATTAACACGCGGTTTTTTAGCTTTACCTGCTTTTAGTAACTATACACAGTGTATGACCGAGATAACGAGACAATGTATAACTTTAACGCAGTATTTTAAATTTCTTTAAACTATATTGTTATCTTTCATTAGGTAAATAATAATTCTACCTATTTTAAAATCATTAATTTATCTTTTCATCCGTAGCTCTTAGACAAAGACGCGCGGACGCGCTTGGGAGGCGCGGAGTGCATGCATGGCGACATTCGCGACCAGGACTTCTTCCAGCCTATACATTGGGAACGGCTTGAACGACGTGAATTGGAAGCGCCCTTTAAGCCACGTGTGGTATGATTTAGTCAATATATTTTTTTATATTAAAAAATCATAGCTAATTTTGACAATAATTATAAAATAATATCTAGTACGAATGTATCGAGTGGTGATATAAGAAATATCAAAAGCCACGTTTGTAAAGAAATTCCACCTTTGTACAGTCGTAGAATCCTTTGGAAAAGATTTTCTTATAATAAACTGAGTAAAAACGTTTTTTTACATGAAAACAAAGTTTTTTTACATTAAAATTATTTAAATCATCAATCAACTTTTACAAGCATAATAAAATTTGTTTCTGATTTCATAGAGACACCCAATGGACACACAATATTTCGACCGAGCGTTTACTGGCGAGAGACCGCGCCTCACCGCTGTTGAGCCTCAAGTTCTCCGTTCCATGGACCAAGAACCATTTAGAGGATTTTCTTACACCAATCCTAACGCCACTGATCGTTAAAACTAAATTAACGAAATATGGTTAAAATTTGGGTAAACTACTTTTATTACAGTAGTTTTGTTCACGAATCGTTTCAAAATGGCGCCCTTATTCAATAATCGTTTTAAGACGACGTCTTAGAAGTGACAGTTAGCTATCAAATGTTACTGCTATTTCTGATTGTTTTAGACAGAGGAAAGGCAGTGAAATAAAAAGAGGACTTATAATTATATTTTATTACAAACGACCTGTAAAATATTTACCTGTATAATATACAAATGTACATATCAATTAGGCAATGCAATGTGTCTGGAACACATTCATAACTTTGAGCAAAATATCACAATGTGCTACGATGTATTCTATTTAATAATATATGTAGTTTTTAACAGCGTAATCGTTTTTTATTATTGATTTTCAAGTAAGAAATACAAATGTAACTTTATGTAGAAATTAAATTATAGTAGAATATATAGTGTTTTATTTATTTTTGTGTTATACACTTTTTCTTAATTGTACAGATAACAAATTAAGCTTTATATCTCCAAAAATAAATAATATTAGTATGAAATATCAAATTAAAATAAATGTATTATAATAAATAAAGCGTTATTTTTGTATAAAAAACGTTTTTGAATACCAAAATTAAAACTTTTCGCTAATAAGAAACTCATGCACTAATGTGTCTGTCACTACGAAGAGATGGTGTCCAAGTTTTCCTTCGTGGATATCTAACGCTTTTATCTTACTATTTAGTTCTGAAGCATCTGAGTAGAGAGACAAATCAATAAGAAGTTCCGGCTCGGTTATTTTCTTCCGCAATTTTTCAGTTAAGAAGATTTCAATCTGAAAATTTAATGTTTATTGTATCATTATTTTGTACTTATCAAAAACTGGTGTTTTTATTACTTCTTTATTACTACTTCTTGCTTACTTATAAATATAGCAAGCTTGTTTATTCGGATCCTCTCGTTATTATAAAAGTTAATAATATTTTACAATAATATAAATCATAATACTCACAAGAAGTGTGCATTTAAATGTAAATTTGTTGATGTTGTCACCTGATAAAATTGATAGGGGATCGATTTTTTTAGCTTCAGGTTATCATTTAATACCACTTAACAAAGTCCAGGAAAATAAATATGCGGATAAGATAAGATGCAATAGATAAGATAAATGGTGTTAACATTGCAATTATATATTAAACAACACCATTGTGGTGAGGTTAGACTTTTTTGATTTGACATTGTACTAGGTTTGTCGCCAAATTGGGTCCTTTTTTTCTCCATTTCACGCTTCACGCTGTATCCCGCACAAAGCAGGGTAGGCAGAGGAAACCTAGAGTTAAGACACTTCTTTCTCAGAGAAATGAAATTATAAATTTCAATAATTATTTCAATGTCTCGAGTGTCGACAATTATTTCTACAATATTCTTAAGCTCACCTTCATATTTTCATATCCTATTATTAACGCTGGTCCATGTTCAATAGCACATGTGAGTCCCGGACAGGCCATTACAATTTGATTTTCTTTATGTTGGGTGTAAATTTTAATTTTTTCATCATTTGGAACTATAAAGTTAATTAATTATTTAGCAATATTTTTAAAACTCAAACAATATAGAACTAAAATGTTTCATTAACTTATTTAATAAACAGTAAATGAAGTACATAAAAAAACTAAAAATAATCACATATACCAATAAAACCTTCAAAGACAATATAATAACAATACTATACTATAAATATTGACATGGTGCAGCTTCACAACATCTGAATGTAAACATGACAGTTGTGGGTTCAATTCCCATTTGGAAATGAATTAGTTCCATATCCTCAATCTGGTAACAAGACAAAAGAAAACAAGACCTTCTGCATAGTCTGTCTATATATACGAGAATCAGCATGAGGCCAAAAAAACGAGATCACAAAAATGAAATAGACACAAAAATAAAATAAATGCATATCACAAATAAAAATATTGAGGTCAATCGTGGCACACAAGCATGCAACTGTACCTAAATGGGACAGGATGTGGGTTTGATTCCCAGTCCAGGAAATGCAATCTCTATATATAATAAAAGGATAGAATAGAATTGAATTCCAGAATATCCTGCTATGTGCAAAATACATTGTGAAGCTAAAAAAAAACAAATTAAAATATCTAATTCCTAGCTTTGAATTTACCTGAAAAAAGTTGACTGAATACATGGAATGTAATTGGTTTAGATTTCATATTGTGCAATGATGTATCAAAATGGAATATTATGTCAAATTTCCTCGATTTCACATCTAAGTATAAAACATCACCTCTTCTTAATAAGACATAAATATCATCTTTATGTATATTTATATCTAAAATAGAATCCTGTACCCCATAGTGCCTAGCTAGAACAATCTCCTGCCATTTGCAATAATCAGCTTTGAATACTCTCAAAACATTTAAATTGTCAATCACATAACATTTATTTAAGTGCACTCTGAAATATGTATGTACACAATTTTTATAGAATTATACTAAAACATTATTACATTTAATTTTTCATAATAATCTAAAACTTAAATTTTATGTTTATTGTGAATAACTACACCATTTTATAGTCGAGAACCACATAAGATTAAAAAATGTTTGCTATTTAAACTAAAAGTGACAACTCCATTAGATTTTACAGTAAGAAGAATTAATTATGCGTATCCGATTCCAATTAATAATAATAAAATTATTAATTGGGGACAAGTGGGACAAAGTATGAGTATAAACGTGATGGTTGTAACATGTTGTGTAAAGTAGCAGAATTCTATGTCACATGTCGATACCCTCTCAGGGAATTTAATTTATTCCACTGTGCATACAAAATCTTGAGTGTAAAATAGAAAACAGAGTATGTTAACAGTAGGGTGTCTCTGTATTTATGTACTGGATACAATGTGACTCTAGAAAAATCTTAAAATAACTTTATTAATTTTATTATACAGAGTGGAAGAGGCAGCGCTCCCTTTACTGAAACTGCATATAGGGTAAAATATGTCAAACCCAGATTTAAAAAAAATAATTTAGGTACCTCAACAGTTTGGACCTAGGATTTTTTTTCATTTCATGATTTTTATCCATACCTGTATTTCGTGTGACGCACACATAAGTGTACGACGTTGCCGCTTTGACAAGTAAGTGTGTGCATGCCTATATTATACTTTACAAATGGCATTTTATTTTAAAACGATAATTTTATTATTTATTTTGTTTGAAAAAATAACTATTTTTTTTCTGAATTATATAAGGCTGTTATAGAGTAGTTAAAACTGTGGTTTCATTTAAAGTGGTGCTGACAATTCCACCCTGTATATATGATAATGTTGCTTATAAAACCTTACTTTATTATATGGGCTCTACATATAATCATTTTCTTTCCTTTTGTACAAACACAATCAGGTTTGTGCAGTTTATTTATAAGAACTAATAAATTTCCTACATCATGTCTCCCTATGGGTATTGGCACTTCTGCACTCAAAGCATGATTCTCTTCATATTTTAGACCTAAAATTTTTTTAGTTTTAATTAGTATACAATATATAAAAAGGATCATTATATTTGTTTTTTTTTAAAGTTGTATAGTAGAGCATTATTATTAAATGAAATAAATTATTTAGCAAAACATCTTTATCCACAAGCAAATGAATATAAATTATTATTTACTTATGTAAATAATAATATTTTTTAAATTAAAAATTGGAATTAACACTAGTCTTCACACAAAAATACTACATACTTTTTTTTTCAGGTTCACATTCTGTTGATTTAAGGTTAAGAACTCAAGTTAAAGATTAAGAACAATCAATACTATACTGTATTCAAAATTTATGATAATAAATTATTTATCAACTACATAAAGTAGTTTAATAAAGTGTGTTAAAAAAACTACTTACACTTTGTATGAACTGTATTCATTAATGTAAGATTACTTATGTTATAATAATTCACTGTTCTATTACTTACTAGAACTAAGTTATCTGAAAAAGAAATTGTAATTTTAAAAGTCTAAATTATTAATAAGTTATTATTATTCTCTTTCGCATTAACTATAATATTTGAAAAAAAATCTATTTTATTACCTTTATAAACTGAAATACTCTTAATATGACCTGAGGTGTATGTATGGCGGCGAGACACAACTGCATTGTTTATATTTAGCCATTGTTGTACACATGTAAAAAGATCTTGTAACTCCAATATTGATTTTTCTTTAAATTTTGAACCAGAACTGTCTATTAGTTCTTCAATAACTTTTTCCCATAAATTGAAATGCTATAAATTAAATAATTAAATTAACTGAATAATTAATATTTGAAATACTAAAAATATTTCTGAATTAAATTTACCTTACAACAATACTCCACTATTTCTCGGAAATGATCACTAACAAGCATACAATTAAGTAGCGATTTTGGATCTAATTTAGAAAAGATAATTATTAATATTTCATCTGGTAAATATATTGGAATATTTTCTACTTTACACTTTTGCAGTGACATTTTAGTACCAATTAAAATTGAATAATAACAAATTAAGGTAAAAATAATTTTTAAATATTTATCTTATAGCTAAAAACCTTCATGAGTGTTTCATGACGGATGACAGCTGGAAAATAAAGATTACAGATAATGAGATAACAAAATCAGATTAATCAGTTAATCCAATTTCAAACACACAAATTGGTTAAACAAATGTGTTCTGTGATGTGGATGATCCCTTAGATTCTGTCTAAGATGTTTCCCTCTTCAATTCCCTATTTAGAATCACCTAGTTTTACAATTATTTTTTCTAATTTATCTTGATTTCGACATCATAAACGTTATCATAAAATTAAGAAATAAAATGCATTTTTATAAAAAAATAAATGTATTCATGAAATTGTAAACTATCGAAAAATTGGAGACTCCTTAAACGATTGGTCGCTTTAACAGCAACATCGAACAATACGCGTTGTGATCACAGAACTAAGAATCTAAAAAGGTGTCAATAAAATTAAACTATTTATTATGTGATATAAAGTATGTTGTATTGAGAATATAAAATATTTTTTTTTATTATATTCGAAAATTAAAAAATGAACAATTAAAAATTAATATTATATACAGTGACTTTGGTATTTATGTACTATTTGCATTTCTGCAGGTATACGTATATTTAAGTGCAAGTTTATTTTTAAATTTAAAAGTTTCTAACCTTACTCAACATGCACTTAAAAATCGCTTATTCTGTAGCTGCGGTGGCGTTAGTACATAAATGATATTTTTTATCATTTACATATTTTGAGCCTACTGTAGTAGTTTTTGAATTCTATGGTGAATATTTGCGTTTGACAATGTCAGTTCATAATTTTTCGATAGTTTACAATTTCCCAAGTAGTAGTATATAAACTGACGGTGTTAACAATCTCACAGTGACATGCTTAGGTAAATGTGTTCTGTGGTGACGTGCACAACAGCTTATAACAAATGTTTTTGACAATTACGTCAAACGACACAATAACAAGCAGAACTGAGAACATTAAATTTAAATATTTATATACAATTTTACTGTAATAAGTATATGAAATATACTTTAAAATATATATGATAAGAATCATCATTATTGTTAATTTCCTTTCCTAAGATTCAGAATGGTAAGTCTTAGCAATTTAATTTAATAAAAAAATCGTTGTTATTGTTGTTACTTAAAAGTAGTCTTGCTCATTGCACTATCATATATTAAAAAAAAGATATTATTGTTATATTTTTAAAAAAATTCAATCACAGTTGTTTTCCCTTTCCATATCTGCACCCAATGTTTTAATTTTTAAGTCGAAAGGCAAAACATAACCTAATACTTGTTTTCAAATATTTTTTGGTGTAGGAAAACGAACGAAAAGGCTAACAATCCACAATCTAATATAATTATAAATTAAATTAAGAATAAATCTAAAAAAACATTATATTATATCATATTTTATTGCTATTACACATTTCAATCATAACATTAATTACATTGGGCATTTTTAGCCTGTTTTTTAAAAGTCGCTAATCTAAACCAAAATATTATTAGATTGTACAGTTTTCATTTACATTTAATTTTTGTCATTATTTTAGTTGAAACCCATAGAGAAATGGATATAATTTTTCAATTTTTATTTGTTTAAATGACAAATGTTTCATGCATATGTGGATTTCATCAATATAAGTGCAAAGATTTTCATTATCCACTGTTACAATGTGTTTTAAATTTTTTTAATGTATTTGTTGCTCGCTAAGTTTACCTACGATGACTGAGTGTATATTCACTTTGGGAATGTATCTTTTAAAACTAGCCAGATTATATAATTATCACTTAAAACTAACCAATTATATCATTGAAGGAACTTGTTAGAAAATAAAATTATCATAAAAGAAAAGAAATATTACATTTGTATTTTGATAAATCTGATACTATAGGGCAGACAAAGTCTAGAAGAACATTACTGTTCATGTATACATGGTCGTCATTCTCTTGGCAGGTGTAGCATTTCATTAGTATAGTTTACTCTATTCATCGGCCTGATACCAGGTAGCATTTCAGAGAACTGCAGAACTTTAGACAAAACTATTGTGAATATTAATGAAGGAGTATAACAGTTACTACAAATATGTCTATTAAATATCATCTCTGTGAGAGCCAGTCATGGTGCAGGGGTACAAAATGTGACTGTTAATGCGACAGGTTGTGGGTTCGATTCCCACACGAGGTAATTAAATAATTAATATTCTTATTTCTTTGCTCTGATATCAAGGTAAATGTGAAATGTCGGACGTTGAGTTCCACCACTCAATAATCAATGCCTCTAAAATTTGACGGAAAATGGAGAATGTAGTTTTAAAACCGGAGTTCTCTCTGTTTACTCTGCAGCATGCGGGATCTAACATAATGCAAAAAAAAATTCATCCCTTTCCATTCCCCATTGATTTTTACATAAAAAAGTTAAAAAACCTGTTTGTGAAAGTTAAGATCTTTTGGTACCATTTCTATTTAACCCCACATCCCGCAGACCATCTAACCTAATATAATTTTTTTTGCTGTGGGTAAGGGTTTTGTAGTAAAATGCCCAATGTCCTTTACAATACTGATGTGCTTAAATTAATTCTTGGTGTATTTCAGGCCAGAAATGCAGAGAAAGCTATGTAAGTAAACTTATGTTTACTAGATTACCTTTTTTTTTCATTGATTGAAATTCCATCAGAATACAGTTGTTGTTATTACAAAATTTATTTTATGTGTTGAGTAGGAGCTGAACGCTGTGCTTTGTCTTATTATCAGAGTAAGGAAATTAAAAATAAATCTTTTTCCCGAGTGGAAATCGAATCAACAACTGTTGCGGTT
>HE670938.1:12818-44147 GCA_000313835.2 Heliconius melpomene melpomene
GATTCTCTGCGAGATGTTTTCAAAGATGCAGGTATTATTACAGTTGCTTCCCAATTTCTATACTATAATATTCTCTTTGTCCGACAAAATATACATTATCATAGAAAAATAGCGACAGTCATACGATAGAAACGAGAAATAAAGATAAGCTTGTTACACCAAGTTTTCGCCTCCAAAAAGTTAATAAATCCTTTATGGGTCTGAGTATACGTGTATATAATAAAATTCCGCAGTGTATTCTTAATTTGCCACTTCCAAAATTTAAAATATCTGTAAAAAAAATTCTAACAAGTAAAGCTTATTACACTGTTCAAGAATATTTAGAGGATAAGCATGTATGGAATTAATGTCTATTGAATGTCAGGCAGGACAGCTGCCAGCTAATGTAATAGTAAAATACGAATATACCATTGACTTTAAAAAGAGCAACTGTTGAGTTTCTTGCCGGCTCTTCTCAGCAGAACTGCCTTCCGAACCGGTGGTAGCTTTTTGTTGACATGTACATTCGACGATTCAAAAGTGCTTATAAAGTTTATTTGAATAAAGAATATTTTGAATTTGAATTGAATTTGAATTTGAATTAATGAAGGAGTATAACAGTTACTACAAATATGTCTATTAAATATCATCTCTGTGAGAGCCAGTCATGGTGCAGGGGTGCAAAATGTGACTGTTAATGCGACAGGTTGTGGGTTCGATTCCCACACGAGGTAATTAAATAATTAATATTCTTATTTCTTTGCTCTGATATCAAGGTAAATGTGAAATGTCGGACGTTGAGTTCCACCACTCAATAATCAATGCCTCTAAAATTTGAGTAGTTTTAAAACCGGAGTTCTCTCTGTTTACTCTGCAGCATGCGGGATCTAACGTAATGCAAAAAAAATTTCATCCCTTTCCATTCCCCATTGATTTTTACATAAAAAAGTTAAAAAATCTGTTTGTGAAAGTTAAGATATAAAATCTTTTGGTACCATTTCTATTTAACCCCACATCCCACAGACCATCTAACCTAATATAATTTTTTTTGCTGTGGGTAAGGGTTTTGTAGTAAAATGCCCAATGTCCTTTACAATACTGATGTGCTTAAATTAATTTTTGGTGTATTTCAGGCCAGAAATGCAGAGAAAGCTATGTAAGTAAACTTATGTTTACTAGATTACCTTTTTTTTTCATTGATTGAAATTCCATCAGAATACAGTTGTTGTTATTACAAAATTTATTTTATGTGTTGAGTAGGAGCTGAACGCTGTGCTTTGTCTTATTATCAGAGTAAGGAAATTAAAAATAAATCTTTTTCCCGAGTGGAAATCGAAACAACAACTGTTGCGGTTACGGTCGTTGCTGCGCCACGAACACGTCGTTGTTATATGTTTTTGTTTTTTCATATTAGGACCACGCTAGCTCGTTGGCGCGCAGCACAAGTTCAGGAAGCAGGTGGTCAAAGGGAACGTAGACCATATCTCGCGTCAGAGTGTACCAATTTACAACAAGCAGAAAAATGGCGGCTTCAAATTGTCAGAGAAATTGCAAAAAAAGTTGCCCAAATTCAAAATGGTAATTTACTAACAAACTTACATTATATTTTTTAGACAATAGACGAATTAAAGGAATGTTCTAATTTAAACCACTTTTTAAAATCAAGTTGGCCGTGATTTGTTTTCAACATATAATATTAGATAAGCAAATTATGTAGTGTATATTTTTTTTTCTTTATATTCTTATACACCGTCGGAACAAAGATGGATGAAACTCAAATTCCAGCAGCAAATACTCCATCTATACCATCGCCAAACGAATTACAATCTCCAAAAGAAGGACAATCTCCAAAGGAAGTACAATCTCCCAAAAAATCACAATCTCCTAAAGAATTAAGTATAAAATCACAAAATGATGGTGGATTGCCTTCACCGCGCTTAGGATCTTTGCAAAAATCTATAACACCGATACGGTCTCTTAAACTTCCAACATCAACTCCTGGTTCTGTTAAGACGTCTTCATTGCCTCCTTCCCCACCTTCGCTACTTAAAGGCTCTATTCAACTATCGATTAAAAATGAAATTTCTAAAGGCCAATCCTTGTCACCAAGTCGTTCAGAACGCAAAAGTTATACGAGTGCTAAAGAAATAGTGGCTGAAAGTGGTGGAAAATCTCACAGCTCTGAAATATCAAACAAAAACTCAACATTGCGCCAAGATGAAAACATTGCAAAAACAGAAGACCTTGCTAGAAACGATATCGCAAAAAGTCCTGTTTTACAAAGAAATATAGATAAAATAGAAAACATGAGTAAGATTCTTACAAGTGAAGCTAACGCATTGAGGGAGTCCTTAAAAAGCTTATCAGAAAATATTGTCCGAACAAAAGAAGAAATGAATGTAGTTCAAGAAAATGATGTAAATTTTCCTTATCATCTATTTCTGATTGAAATTATTATAAATAAAATCAACATGAAATGTGACTGCTTTGAATTAGATTACAATAATCTTGTGATAGCAGCGAGATTTTTAGGAAAGCTGCCAATAATATTATACGATTCGACTTACGGGAAAGTAGAAGATTTTAATCATTTAAACGTTGGAAAATCTGCATTATTTGCCATGACTTATGATAGAATATGTAGCATTAAAGAATTTGTTGTGAAGATTAATATAACTAAACAACCGCCATGTTCGAATTGTGTTACAAAAATAGCCGAAGCTAAAGTTGACTATACTAAAGAATTTGTCGGTCTTCGAGAGGAATTATGCAAAAAATGGATAGAAGAGAAACCCTGTGATAATATAATGTGTACAACTTCAACACCACTGACTCGAAAAATGTTGTACTTATCTTGTGGCGACGCTGATCATTGTGATTCAATCGGTATTATCGAGTTAACAACAAGAATGTCGTTTCTGGGAAAAGAAATCACGACAGCGTTTACTACTTCCTCTAAGACAAAATGTACTTCGGTTTTAACCAAAGAAGATAATGGAATGTCCATATATGCATGTCACAATGTTGAAATGGATGGACAGGGCAAAATTGTTTTAGACGAGAACACACTGAATAAAAAATATGTCCCTAGGAGCAATTATAGTTTATCTCCTAGAGGTTACGAAAGCCCTACATCTCAAATTTCAAGTCCACACGGTTTGAATAAACTTTACAGGAACCGTAACAACATTGCTCAGCATTATCGACAAGGTAGCTACATTTTTTTGAATTCGTATATAGGTAAACTCTTAATAGGTTTATATTTAATTATATCATGTTATTTCAGATAATTTATCGAAATATGATGAAATATATACCAAAATGAATACAAATGAATTAAGAATTAAAGTTCCTAAAACTACTAAATTGGATAGGGTGGGAAAATATGATAGAATACAAGAACTCTGTTCTTGTGAAGAAACTCCCTACAATACTGGAGATCAAATTCAACTTGAATTACCAGATGACGTTTGTTATCCAGACAAACCTCACAATATATACTCATCAAATTTGAAATATACCTATAAAAATTGTAACAAAAGCTGTGATAATGCCGATAGAAAAATAATTAATGTTACCCCTTCAAATTGTCCGGTACCACTAAATATGGAAAAAAAAGTCCACCCTCGGAAAGATGTATTCATTTTAAAAATAGGCAAGAAGCTTGAATCTAAAGACAAGAAAACAGATCTTGAAATTGAACTTGTAACGCCAAAAGCTCCTGAAACTAAATCAAACGACAGCAATAATATATCACAACAATGTAGTTCTAATGCTTTAAAAGTAAAACAATCAGCGGGTGATAAGAAAAAAGATAAAAAGAAACAAAAGAAGAAAAAATCTAAAGAAACAAAATTAAATAAAAATAAAAATAAGTTAAAGAAAAAGAAGAAATAAAAAAAGATATACGCTTATTAGTTTAATATACAAAATTTCGGCAAATATAATATATTTATGTCATATTCCTAATCCATCTACAATAAAACAATTGGAGATAACGTTTTATTTGAAAAGTAAAACAAAGTGAGACTTTCAAATTTCCTTTGACACATGGTCAATTTATTTAAAAGACGGTTTGACTTAAAAAAGATTTAATAGGCTGTTACTTTGTACTAATTGTGTATTCTTCTTCTTCCTGGCATTAATCCCGGCTATTACCGGGGTCTGCCTTCCTACTTAACCTACTCCACTTTGCACGATCTTTTGCGTCCTCGGTGGTTAGACCATTGGCTCTCATGTCCTGCATCACGACATCCAACCAGCGCTTCCTTGGGCGTCCGGGAGGTCGCGCCCCAGGAACTTGTATAGCAAGGCACTTGCGTCCGACATAGTTCTTAGGCCGGCGCGTAACGTGGCCAAACCATCTCAAGCGACGCTCTTGGAGCTTATCCGCTACGTCACGGACCCCAAGACTACCTCGAATGAATGTGTTGCGTATGCGGTCAGACCGCGTTACGCCGCACATCCACCTCAGCATCTTCATTTCCGTGACGTGAAGCTCCTGAGTGTGCCGAGATAGTGCTGGCCAACATTCGCTGCCGTATAAAAGAACCGGTCGGACGATGCTCTTGTATATCAGCCCCTTGAGCTTGGGCGGTATTCTGCGGTCGCAGACCACACCAGTGATTGTGTATTATAAACAAAAACTATAGTGATAATTACACCACTCTACTTCTAGTGCAGTACATCATGTAGATAAATGCATGTTCTAGTTAGGGTCCCACATTTCTACGTAAAATCGTAATACCATATTTTTAGTGACCTAATATAATGCACTACAAGTAGTGTTGTGTTATAACTGCTTGTACTAATGTAAATTTAATTAATTTTAGCTGGTCTCGGCGAATTTAGAATAAGAGATTTGAACGATGAAATTAATAAATTAATGCGTGAAAAACGCCATTGGGAAGTACAAATAAAGTCACTCGGCGGCCCTGACCATGCCCGCGTCGGACCTAAAATGTTGGACCAAGATGGCAAAGAAGTACCAGGGAATAGAGGATACAAATATTTTGGAGCTGCTAAAGATTTACCCGGTACGCAAATTGTTTTAATAAAATTTCTCTCGTTCCTATATTTTTTAAAGTGTCTCAAAACTTTTGGGACTCTTATTATAAGATTTCTCCCACATTCGTGTAACTTACGTAGAAAAAAATAAATGTTGCTTTTAAAAAGTTTCGTACCTAAAGTATATTTACAAAATATATTTTATTATTGTTAGGTGTTCGAGAATTATTCGAGCAAGAGCCGCCTGCAGCGCCCAGAAGAACTCGAGCCGACCTCATGAGAGATGTAGATGCGGATTACTATGGATATAGAGATGATGATGACGGACTATTACTGCCACTTGAACAAGAAGCGGAGAAAGAAGGTAATTTAGTAACCTATGTAAAGTAAAAGTGGAATATGTAATCAAATGTTATTAGTGTTTTTTAGTTTCACGCCGCACTTGTATATAGCAGGGTAAGTTGAGGGAATCTTTTGTTAAAAAACTCCGTTCTCCACAAATTTTCTAATTTTCAAGATTAAAATTTATCTTGACGCTGTATTCCGCACACAGTAGAGTAGGCAGAGGTAACCTAATGTTAAGACACTCTGCTCTCTCCAAATTCTGGAGGCATTGGGGTGCTGAGTGGCGGAACTCAACTCAAGAAATGGAAAAGTAAATTGAAATAAATATTTCATTTCCTCGAGTGGGGATCGAACCCACAATGCCATTATTTGGCGTTGAGTCCCGCCATTTTTATAAGGCTGAACGTAACGCCGCGTTTTGTCTGGTTACCAGAGCAAGGGGAGCAAATGGAAATTGAACCCACAACTATAGCAGTCCGTCTAATGTTTTACCACGGCTCTTACGATGGCCAAATTCACTAGACTATAGTCTTAGTAAAAAAAATATATTTTTTTTATTGAAGTTTTAAGAAAACATTTTTTTTTCATATTGGTTTCAGCAATTGCGAGAGCGGTTGATGAGTGGAAACGAAATAAAGAACAAAATAATGATCAAGATATGCCTGAAGAAGAAAATATTTACCCTGAAGATGTATGTGTTCATTACTTAATACAACATAACTTAATTATATCTATTAAGATATTCGAGATACAGCGTGAAGCTAACAAAAATCTAAAATACTGTGTTTATTTCAGCCGGATGATAAGAGAATAGAAGATGATGAGGATACTGAGATGACGTCACACGTCGCTGTTCCGTCACAGAAAGACATACAAGAAGCGTTATTAAGAAGGAAAAAACAAGAACTACTAGAGAAATATGGTTGTTTAGAAGTTAAATTAGAAGAAAGCTAACAATAAACTTTTTATATGATTTTTTTGTGTTTATTTAAATTTTCTTTTGAAAATGTTCTTACAAAATATTTTGTTATGAACTCCCCATGTGTATAAAATATAATAAATATGTCATACATTGATTATGAATAATTAAAAATGATAGGTGGATACGATGATGATAAAAAAGTTAATCTACAGAAAAAATGTTTTTAGCTTGTTTTATATGACTTATCCTGTTATACTGAGGTAACCTAGTACTAAGACACTCCGTCCCTCACGCACCGTCCAATTTTGGAGACACTGCATGATGAGTGGCGAAACTGTCTCGCTAACAGAGCTATGAAGCTAAAACAAAAATAACTCATTCCCCCCACGAGTGAATCGACACTGACGTTTCACCAAGACGATCTCAAAAATAGATATCTTGAAAAAGTCGAATAAGTCTTTAGGTGCAAAATATTAAAACAAGTTATATCTTAAGTTGCCGCCTTGTTGTATATTATATAATTATATAGAGACTATATAACGCCATTTGTAACAATAAAATTCCGATAAATAAATGAAATATCATATACATATGCCATATTTATTTATTTTATTCTCGAACAATTTCCTTATTGACCAGAACATTAGAGTACATTGATGTTAAGCAACATATACAAAAAGAAAACATAAATTAACAGATTTAATACTTGAATTCTAGGCCCTAGCAAGCTTCTATAAAAATATCTAGGAACAATTGCACTGGTTAAACACTCTTCTTTAATTAGCTATGCAATTTGCTTCTTGGTTGTTTAATTATTAAATGTACCATAAAAGAAATGAAAAATATACTTTATAATAAACTATCTATTGTAACGGTAGATGTGAGGAATGTACAAACTTAATATCAATAAGCTCTTAAGACATAAATATTGATCTGATAAACTACAATTTTTAATTATATTTCATTAAATAAAAAATTTAACCTTTTTCGTATTTCTTCATAATTCTACAAACTTAACTTTATATTAAAGGCTAAAGAAGTTAAATTTACTAATTGCATAAGTACTATCTCAGACTTTGTCTGTAAACAATTCGTAAGTAAATTTAATTGAACTTATTATTATTTTTAAAATAACCATAGCCAATTATAATTATGTTTTTGTTTTATTCTATGGTTTATATTGGTTTTAAAAAAAGTTGAAACAAAATGAATTTTTGAATTATAATTATTATACATATACCATGGTTATTAAAAAATATTTACTCTTAAAAATAAGTATACAACACATGATAAATAGAAATAAAAAAAATGACATCGCCATTTTGATACAGAAAAATAAATTTATCACACAGATAATAATAATAATTTCTTAACATTCAAAATATTTAAATGATATATGGAAGGTTGATTAGAATAAGATATATCCCATTAAAAAAATCCAGGCAGCCAAAACAATCATGTGTACCGTTGGTACCGTATTTAATGAAGTTGCATTACAGTAACAAATCTAACTATATGTTTCTATTTTACTAACATTTACACATATATAGTTATATCAAGATATTTATGAACAATGGAAATTAATATAAAATAAAAATAACATTTAGGACAATCAAGACAGATAGAAACTAAGAAATCGAAGTTCTACGTTTTATCATTCTCAAATGTTTTTACGTAGTTAAATAAAGAAAAACGAAATTTAATACATACAAGAAACCATCATTTATGGTCTATATTAGCTAAATTTAATACAAACAGTCTCTATTGTATTAAATTTAGCTATTTCGATAACCCGGCTTTCAGTCAGTCAGTTCGGTATTAATAATTTTCGTAATGAAATACAAACTTTGAAAACTAAGGAATATTACTAAATAAATATTTTTCATGGCCTAAGTCCAGTATTCTTTTAAACTTATTCACACGTTTATTTATCCGAATGTTTATGCACAACAAGGAATCTGGTTAATTGTGTTACTTCTGTATTCATATATACTTTGTAATAGACAATTTATACATAAGCAAAATTACATTTTCAAAATAAATTTTATTTTTACTTAAATATTTCGATGAGACGAAAGAAGACGGAATTTGAATTCACTATATGTATAATACATAATTTAGCTACACCCGGGTACCAAAGCTATAATAAGCATGCTTAGATTAAACACTGTTTACCGCATTTATACCACAAATTATATTATTGCTGCATATATTTAAATGTTTTTCTAAATAAATAATATAATAGAAAGAGTTCTGACGAATGAACCATAGTGTGATTTATACTTTTAAACTAATAATAATAAATTTGATCCTAACTAAAAATATCATGTATTTTACTAAAAAAGAATAATAAAAGTACTAAGAATGTGATGTATCCATTTGTAATATATTTTAATTATTAAGAAATTAATATTCAGTCAGACCTATTTCTATTACATAATATGTAATGTATTATGTTTCAGTAAATCGCAAAATAATATAAAGCAATAAAGTCGAGACATTTGGGGCTATCTATTAATTTCTCTTATATGGATCGTTTGTGTAATGATTTATAATAAACATTAAGATTGAAACAAGTTCTGCTGCTTGGTATCGTTTTCAAAGTCGCTCCACGCATTATTCAGTTCCATGAATATCATTTTTGCTAGGTTTTCATTTGGGGTTCCCATTTGCTAGAAAAATCAATGTACATATGTGCATTAATTTTGTTTCATGTGAAATAGAAAAGGTTGATCCAGTTATAGTTGATAAAAATATACGAATTTATATTATTAAAGACAAAATATTTAACTATCTTTTTATATATATTTAAAACAAACATCTTAAGGACTTTAGCTAAAGTGTAAGCTAAGGTGTGTACCTTATCGGGATGTACGGCCAGACACGCTTTCCGGTAATGTCGCTTGACGTCCGCTGCGGACACCAATTGCGCCATGTCCACGCGCGCCCAGCGACACTCCTCCCACACCACGCCGTGCAACGAGCACATGAGGGCTCGTATATTTGCTTTTTTACCTTCCGTCTAAAATGTAAAATAGAATGCAGTCATTATTTATTTATTTCAAATTTTCAAACCCAATCTATCTTTTTACGGCATATGAGTTTATTTAATTAGCTTAGCTCGTGACCAAGGCGAAGAAATTAGAACATTTCATTCTGGATCACATCATGAGCAACGCGTTTACAGTCTCATGCTACCCTACTGCGCCACTTTATATTACTAAATCTGTGTAACCTGAATATTATATGTGTACAATAATCGATAAACAACTGTATATTTGAACGTATTTCCCGCAAATAAAAAGGTCATAATACTGCGTCCTCCACTGATATTTTTTTATTTTTCACACGTTTTGTTTTACAGAAATAAAAAATTAAATATCTTCTTTTCTTCTAATTGGTATGAAATCAACTATGAACAATTTCTGCCGGTCCTATGTGCGTCTCATGTGCATATTATTAAAATAATACGTAAATAAGCGTTCGTGATCATGATTAATTATCAATCGTGATCATGATTAATTATCAATAAGAATATTGATAAATTGACGCGTGAACAAATTACTACTAAACATACCCATTCATGTATTTTCAGTTTATCCGGATCCATTTCCTTCACCATTTCCTCTTTCCGCATCGCATTCATGGTTTTAGGGCCGGTTTCGCGTTTCGCGAAATCGTACCCCTGACTACCGAGCAAGTCGCCGAAGACGTCCATTGGTTTCTTAGTTTTATCTTCTGCAGCTTTTGGTGGTTCGAAATGGGTGCGGCTGTGAGAAAGTTGTGTAATGTTATGATTAACTTATTTCACTTCGTCTAAATTCAATGGAATTGTACATGCATACGAGTACTTTACATATGATATGAACAAGATTATGATTCGTAAAATTTATATTTCTTATTGCGTCGCGTATACAGTCAGACGTGTCTGGCTCTATCTTATATATCAATTTTTAGTTTTTTCCCATACTAAGATTTAAAGAGAATCATACTCAAAATATGTTGCATGATTAAGTCAATTTGAGGATTCAATTACTTAAAAGAAAAGTCACCAAAAATATGTGCTCTTTATAATATTTTGTATTTCTATACAAATATATAAATAAAGAGTTATTAAATAAATAAACGAGACCGCCGTGGCAAAGCGGGTACAGCGTCCGAATGTAAACCCGACGGTAGTGAGTTCGAATCCAACTTGGTAGAATTAGGAGAAGATTTATCTTCTTACCAGAGCTAGGTAATTGGAATATTGGAATAATTGGTCATTCAACAAGCAAGGTTTTGATTGTTAATAGTAGGTGTTCTCTGCGTACACTAACCTATAGTCGGGTTGGTGCGCGGGCGATGCGCGCGGCGTGACGAGGGGCGTGGCGTGCGGGGTGGCAAGGGGCGTGCTCAGCGGCGTGGTGGGCGGGAGTCCCGCGCCCAGGAGACCCATATCCGCGAACGGATCCCGCTTTTGTTGGTTCGCTTCTGCTTGTTGTTGCCGTGCTGGAACTGTTTGTTTTGTTTTATCTTTATTATAGTTTTCCATATCATGAAAAAATATATATATATATTTACTAAACATGAAAATATCTTAAATTTATTAATTTGACCGTAAAGTTTAAATCCAACCCAAATAAAAAAAAAAGTAACTTGAATGAATTTTAAGTGTAAACATGCGAATTTGATGTCTATAACTATGAAGTGAACAACCTATATACAAAATAACATATAAGCAAATATACAAATATTAAATAATATATATGATAAAACTTACCTTCATCTTTAACTGGTTTCGGAGTAAGCAAAGGCTCTTGCTTAGGTAAAGGATCGTTCAAGCCAAATGGATCAAAGTTGAGATCACTTGAATTGGCATTTCCCGTTGTAGTAGTAGGTGGGGGTGGTAAGTCACCGAATATGGACTCAGAGGAAAACGGCTGAAAAAAGTAAGAACATTTTCAAGATAAATAAAGGTGTGTATAACAACTAAATCAAATCTCTATTATATTTCCGTTTATTTTAAAACCAATATAATAATATTGGATCTATATATCACAAAAAAACAACAACAACCACAAAACAAACCTGCTTAGTATTTTCCCCCGCTTTAGAACTAAGGAAATCACCAAACGTTTCATCATTCGTTTTCTCCATCATACCAAAGAAATCAAAGGAGTCATCATTCTTCAGTTTCTTCTTATTTTCCTCTTGTATTTGTGGCGTGGGCGTTAGATTGAGGAAATCTGCTGTAGAGGGGGGTGCGGGTTGTTGAGGGGGTAATGGGGATGGGGCTGCGGGTCTTTGAGGGGGCAAGGGGGAGGGAGGTGCGGGTCGTTGAGGGGGTAGTGGGGAAGGGGGCGCGGGTCGTTGAGGGGGTCGCTTGTCTGGTTGACTTGGAGGGTAGTCTGCTGTAACTGTGGAATTAATTTAATTATATTAAAACGTATTATGTGTCACAATTAATTAAAACAATTTTCTAATTAAAAGAAATAAAGAAGTAAAAGTATGAGCTGCATTTATTATAGTAATAACATTCTGTTAAGAAAAGAGAGAAAATCAGTTTTTTTATTCACATTTTAAAATTTCATCTTATTTTCAAACTTTACAGAAAATTTTAAAAAATTGCCTGAAAAATTATGAATTTGTATGACCTCGTGTTCTGTGGCTATGCTAGATTATGTGCTAAGTAAATAAATAGTGCATATGTGCATGAAATATGTAAAGAATGTATACAAAATATTGAATCCAAAATTTTATTTACAAATATCTAAATTGAGGGCCGTCGTGGCGCCGGGGCACAAAACGTGACTGTAAAACACGACTGGTTGTGGGTTCGATTCCCACTCGAGGAAATGAAATATTTATTTAAATTTATATTTTCATTTACTCGCTCCGGTGTAGCTCTGAAAAAAATTTTAAATAAATGGCGATATTCAAATAAAAGAAAATTAAAATGACAAAAATAATACGTTTATATGATTTAATACGATTAAAGCAATGTAAATAGAAACATATAATATTCTACCATACATAAAAAAAATTGTGTACACATTTATCTACAACATACTTGTCGAAGGCTTAGCCGCGGGGTTCCTTTGGAGATTAGCTGTATAAATATGAACATGTTTGTTACAATCATCAGGGATGTTACGGATGCAACATTTTAGATACAGACACCTATATACATATATTTTATAGGCGAAAGCTGAGCTTTGCAATTGTGTGCGTGTAAACAGATAGTGTAGATGTGAAGATGGCTTGGAGCTTCCTTGTTTGGTTTATATCCTTTTGTACTGGTGCACGTGTATAAATGTTGTTCCTGCACATCACTCACTATACAGCGAGTATGCGTAAGCTACGCCAGCCAACAGGCGCCAGCCGAGGTGGCGCGACCTCGCCTCGTACGAGATTGTAACCGCAGCCACTTCACCTTTACTTTGCAATTCTTTTATCTACATTTTATTTTTAAATAGTTAATAATATTTTTTCAGGCTCCACTCTGACACAAATGCAAAGCTCAGATTACGCCTCGCTGATTGCACTACATATATCAGTTTCGTATACGGATATAAAATGATTTCAGTTACATATATTAGATTTATGAGAAATTTGTTCTTAGAAGACTTTGGTATTGACAGCTCGTGATATTTATTGTTTATTTTTTTAATTTGACTTTATTTCGAATATCCGACAGCTTCGGTAACTATTACTAACACTTCTCTAATAAGTATAAAAAGTAACAAATTTTGTGAGAAATATATAATTGACATATATATTTTAATATATAATACTAATTTTAGACCATAAAATGGTTGTTAATAATAATATTATTACAATCACATAGACATAAATAATATATAAAAGATGCTTAAAGACAATGACATACATTAGAACACCTAGAGATAAATGCGGCGCAGGGTTCAGCATATAGCTGTTAACGCGATGGTTCTGAGTTCGATTCACACGCAAGGGGTCCTCGCTCCGGTTATAAGGTAAAGCTTGGCTTTGAGTATCGTCACATAATCCGCAATATCTCGAAAATTAAGTGAAATGTGGGGAAAACGAGGGACTTAACACTAAGGTTCCTCTGCCTGAAAAAATAGAGAAACGTTACTTACCAAAATTATCAATAGTCTCATCTCTCTCTAAAGTAGTGGAGAACAGTACATCAGGAGTTCTGATTGGGTATGAATGATCTTCCTCCCACAGGTCGCTCCTTGGTTTCCTCCGCTCCCCGTTTTGCACTACGAGACTAATAACCACCGAGACGTTTGATGAGAAATGCTCGTTTACGGGACTCAATTCGTCTATGCCGTCGATTTCCGACCTAAACGTAAATAAAGGAAGTTTATTTAAAATCTTATTACTTTGGTCGACGAGTTGTGGCTGTCATGAAATTAGATGATGTTGTGTAGATGCGATTTGCGCAGATATGATTTTAGGATTTTTTATTATTGGAAGAATATCCCAATACATAAATTATTGTAGCTCTTTAAAACTTAGATAATATAATAACCTTCTGAGATAGCATACTATACTCATAGTTTTATAAAAACTTTTTTATATCTCCTGATTTGTTTAATAGGTTATTTTTACAGCTTTACACTTTAAGCCTATAGCCGACGATATAATTAGCTTCGATCAAATTTTACCAATTCCATATTTATAATATTGGTATTTATTTAACTCTTTGCAATGAAAAAGCACTCATTACCTTGTAAACTTAATAACATGCTGATCGTAATCCAAGAAGCCAGTGTGGAATGCTACAGACATCATCGGGACACGTTGGAGTCGACCCAGTTGTTGACGCAAATGGTACACTATTATAGTTACATCGCCTACCACTGTACTATCCAAGGGAAGGGTTACCTATAAATATGAAATTAAATAAAGAAATATGTATTAAAATAAATGAAATTAAAAAAATATGTTTTTGTTTAATTCTGTATTACACATATTGTAGGGCACATGGGACTTTCGAAACATTGAATGTTGCCGCCAAAACCGGCGTTTTATCTCGTTACGAGAATGAATAAAAGATGCCAATGAAAAGGAGAATAATTTATAATACTTTTGATATTAAAAGTATAAAAGTAGTACCTTTCCTTCAGCCATCATATAAAGATGCATGCTTTCATAATTTCTGAGCGGCGGTGATATCAATCGATCTTCATTATACACTTCTAGAAAGGGTCGACATCCGTCCCTAAAAACGCATTTGTACAATTTATATAAAGAATCAGATATTCTGATATATCACAAACTAATATAAAGCAAAATTTCCATGGATTGTTTCATTAAACGCAAACGTCTCAAGAATTACTGGTTTTCATTTAAATTTTTGCGTTCGATAGTGGCCAACGCAAAAATTTCAATGCCATTTAGGATATATATTATATCAGGGTAATCAACTCGATGTAAATCGCTGTACTGGTCCGAGATAAGTCCTGCACTTACAATGTGTCATATCTCATAAACAACTCTTAGATATGTCCATTTGACCACATAGCAAAGCCACACGTAAAAACTAGTACAAAAAACATATAAATATTTTTTTTTATTTAATAATTTATAAATACATACCTAGCTTTAGTAAATAACGGAACTGGCTGTATTGTTAGCGAAACAAGTGAAACTGGTCTAAAGTGTGGCAGCACTGGCACGGGTCTGAAAATAATAAATAATATTAAAAAAAAATAATATCGTTATTTTTATCATTATTTATTTTCATACACTCCAAATAAAACTCTTCAGCCGGATTAAGAGCGTATATTTAGTATTATTTTAGGTATAAATAATTTGATCTTGTTTCATCTTATACTGTCATGTTATTGTCATTCTGGAATGCTATACATTCAACAATGACGATAATCGTATAATCTAAGTTGATTTTATATTTAAAAATAGCAATAAGTAAATTGCATACTGTAATTATGAAAAAATACTATACATGCCTTATAATATTACTGAGGTAGTATAAATATCTTAGCTGACTCGGTGGGAGATTAATTGGTGTCCTTTTAACGGCAAAAATTTGCAACGCATCTTCAGGAACAGTTACTAATTTTGAGTATATGAGTAAACCACAAAGGAGCATACAGGATCTTGATTTCCCATCCTGAAAATGAAAAATAAAACTACTTTAACGTCTATTCTGGAGGCATTGCGTGGTGAGCGATGGAAGTCCACGCCACGCTTTATCTCGTAACCAGAGCGAAGAAATGAAAATATTAAATATTTCAATCTCTTCTTAGTATTTAAGTTAAAAAATTACTTAACTATACTTCTTAGTATTTAACTTAAAAATTACTAAAATAATTAACCACATACCTGACAAGCAATGACCAATGCGGATTTATCATCCTTCCCCAAATACTGATACATATGTTGTAATAAAGCGTAATATGGGGCTAATAATGGCGCCTTATAGTCATCAGTCGGCCACACCGCCGTGTCGGTCACTAGCTGGCGTCGTGGGAAACGCGCGCGAGCGTCATGCACTGTATAGACACAGTATTTACCGTTTGGATGGTGACTTTCTAGGTACATCTGGTAATAGGTATAAAATAATATATTATTATGTCTTTGTATGTTGTTTTTAATAAATTATACTAGGTCGTCAGCGATGCTGACGTCATGCCTTTTGAAAACGCCTGTGGGGAGTCTTCTTCGACATACATAATACATGGCACATTTTAATTAGCTCCAAACGAAAGTATAGTGGGTTACATAGAAACGATTAACGTGAATTAATAGACGTTATAGCTTTTCTCTACAAATGGAATATCCAACACAAAAATATTTTTTGAATTCGTAGTTCCTGAGATTGGGGCTCTCGCCAAAACAAATCCTTCAGATTTATAATTTTAGTATAGATTATATTAAGATTCGCAAATCAACACTTTGTCACTATAGTAATTATTTGCTGCAATATGACGCGATTCGTAAGCTGTTTAAATAATCTGTATAGTATTTGTATGATAACTATGTAGGTAGGTTCATTTAGAATTTAATTGTCATTTATTATATAATAGTCTTATATGTTTTGACTCTATAATATCATTGTTCAGATGAGTTTTTTGTAAACAGTACTGGGTATGGGTTCAATTCCTTTTCATAAGCACACAATGTCATTATTAAATCTATACACATATTGTATTCTTGTTACCTGAATAATCTAACCAAAATAGTTTATAAATATGTTATAAATATTTTCTATATCTCATTTTTCTAACATATCAAAAATTACTATTCCAGTGGTTTCGAACATTCTTTATCATTAAAATAACGTAAAATATAATATATACTCACTCTAACATCTTCAATGTGATTGGTTTTGTATGCACTTTCCAATAATTCGGAAGGATACGACATAACTATAACGCGACTAGTGATATAGCTGATATCGAGGTCAGCGCGGGCTATTGATCTAAAAATAAAAAAAAAACATATCGTAACAAAGAATAATTTCTTAAATATGTTATTTGTAAACATACATTTTCTTAGTTTTTTATATTTTTTATTTGAATTTTTGATAAAACTTTTCGACATTCGACACTTCACCAACTACTATAATCGCAACGTTGAGCCAGAACTATGCATAAAATTAATAAAAAATAAAACAACTCACTGTTGAACCGTTTGCATAACTTTTGACGACGTATCCTTCAGATTTTTCAAGAAGCTTCCCGCACCATCCTTAAGGGATGAAAACAATCCCCCCGAAGTAGGAGGTGCTTGAGGTAGAGGCGTATGTGGTGCGGGAGGAGGCCGCGCAGGGGGCGGCGGGCGACTCGGCTCCGGCGGTCGCGGGGTCACTGGCTCCTGGACGTTTGCGGTTGGCTCTTTGACCGCTGGAAAAAAAATTGTGCTTGGCGGGAAAATGGAAATGTCAATGTTAAATTCCGAATCATTTTTAATTTTGTTTTGCCAATAATTGACAAATAAAAATTTAGCAATTTGTTAATTATATTGATTATAAACTTTTTTACTTATTAACTATTATTCACTTTTGTTGACTTTGCTTAATAGCCAATTAAATTCAATAAAATTGGTAAATATGTGGATATAAAAACAACTGATTTGCCTTTAATTTTATCTTTATTTCTAAATTTAAATATATCTTTACACTTTCACAAGTCATTGCTTATAGCCTAATAGTAACAAAAATATTGCTTGCATATATTATGTAGTTATATAAAACAATGGTTTCCAATCATTATTTATCTACATTTCAAAAATGTGATGTTATATTAAAAATACAATATTAATTAGCTCCTCAGAAACCTGTTAGTCGTTTTTATAATAAATATTTATGAAAATCTAACTTTTTTATCCTTAAACAATGATGTATCCTGACACTGAAAGATACATTGTTACAATTCCATTTAAATTCGAAGAAATATTTAGTTTAAAACAATATAATCAGAACTAGCAGCATGTAATTTAAAATAGAACCTAAGGAATGTTAGAATTGAGTGAAAACTACTTTCCAGAAATACAATAGTAACTTCAATTTTATGTAAATAAAACAGAACGTTAATTACCTAAAAAATGAAGAATACTTTCGAAGATGGTTTTAAAATTAAAATCACTAAAGATGTAACTTATAGTTGTCTGTTTACATGATCAATAGTGGTATTGCACGAAACGCCATTTGTATGCAATTAATTATAATAAGGACTAAAATATTTAAAGTTACGAATACTGTTTTTTGTTATCCTTTTAACGAAAAATACAGATTCTTATAATATACGTAACTAAACATTAAGATTTATTTTCTGAAGTAGATTTATTAAGAAAAATAGAAGTAGATTTATTATAATAAATCATAGAACGTACTTTGTACAGTATTAACTACATTTTAAAATTTTACTTTATTTACATTTTATATTTTACTTTATTTTCAAAAACAAACTGATTTTTCAAAATGGTGTTTTATATGGTACATAACATAATCAAAAATGCATTGGTTTTTCATGTAGTTTCTATTTTTGATTCGTCTTTAAGAAAATTATTAACATAAAAATATACTCAACTAAAATAACTTAATTTTAATACTTTTCATTACAATTGGAATGTTACATACAATAGCGTCTTCTCAATTGAGTTTCAAATATTTTATTAAAAATATTATTGTCTAATATTTACTTTTTAACAATTTGTATTGTTTATTGCAAACAAGAATCAAAAAGATTTTACTATTTAATAAATAGATTATAGTCAAACTATTTATTTAAAAATATCACAACAAAAAAAGAGGATGTTTGCCTAAGCAAGTATAAAAAAAATAACACAAATAACACGCAATAGCGCCGCACTGCGACTGAACAAGAGGGAATCTATTCCAAAAATAGTATCAATTGAACGATATGACCTTTATCCAGAATATGAACTTGCAATTAAAATTAATAGCCGCCGTATTTTTTAAATAGGGTGCGAGGATAAAGGCCTGTTTTAGTGGAATGTTGTAGTAACTTTGCTCATCTATATATATATGTACGTGTATATTGAAATATATTTTATACAAACTAAATACACCGACTCATATTAAAAAAGGATTTTTTATCGTAAAATTTTCTCTTAACAATTTTAATAGAGAAAACGAAGATTGGTGATTGAACATATATTTTTATTGTATCATAGCACAGTATCTAAATATAAGAAATAAATATTATTTTCAATATTTATTACCACAAATTCGATTTCAATATCGATTTACAAAATGCAGTAGCATGCAGTTAAGTAAGGTAGGATAGTTAGTATATTTTTGGCACATTTGAAGGCAGCGCGGCGCGACGGCGTAATTACTAATAAATAAAAACAATACTCATCATTGCGAGCATATCCATTATGTCTAGTAAGCTTTCAAGGTGGAGTCCAAGGATTCATGCGCCACGGGTCATTTAAACGAGAAAACAATCGGGCACCCAAAAAAGTTGAAAACACCTAAAATGAAAAAGAAAACGTGATATGCATGGACACAGATCTTCGTGTCGATTCAAGTCGCATGCCTTTACTTCAGATAAAACTATTTTTTTTATCAAGACCGACTGTTTTGATAGAAGCTATACAATATTTTAATTTGAATATATATATTTTTTAAATAAGCAATCAAAGTAATTATATAAAAGTCCAGAAGGTAGATATTTAAGCGTTTTAGAAAAGGTAAGACAAAGGCATGTGACTTCATCTGTATAGACACGGACATGCAATGATTTAGCTCATACTAACAGAACAGGGACAAGCGTCGACTAATCACATGCAAATTATACAGAAAATAAATAATAGCCAGATGGAAACTGATATCGGTCTGTTTCAACGATCCTACATATAAAATACCTTTTATCTCTACCTGTACTTAAGTGATTTATGAAACCTAGCTCTAATTTCAAAACTATTTATTAGGCTACACAAGAAAACCACTCAATTAATGCTACACATCAAATATTTCGTGAAAATATCAATCATCACCCAAATGGTGCCAATGTTGGACCTATCTACAATGCACAGTATAAAAATGAGTGCCAAATAAGGTAAATTTACGTGAAACCATCACCTTTACTTGATCGTTGTATCCATATCTAAAGTTGTATCGCTCGTAAGTAGTAACAATGCAATATGTAGGTATCATAAATATTTAAAATTTCTTTCACCTCATGTATTACAGAAAATAAAATGCACGCTTGGTTTAGGCTTTAATAAATGTGATTCTGGTTTATAAATTGTTATTGTAAAAAAATATGTTTTATAAATAATTTGAATCGTTATTACAATATACATTTGTTAGAATAAATATAATTAAGCTTGTTTGTTCCAATTTTACTAGAGTTAGAGTGCTTGTTCATGAATTATTTATATTCCTAGGCCTTGCGTTAAAATGGAAATATAATAACCTACGTAATGATACAAATATAATACAAAACAACAAATATTATACTACCTATATATATTTTACCGGTTAGTTCATTCGTTTAACCAATTAGGCAACTTACTTAATGTGCGAACAGTTAAAAATTAGTAAGCGTTAATAATAAATTATGAAAGGTTAGTGTAGCCATAGCAAGTTTTTAAGTTAATTTACCCTTATTTCCGTGATATCCTTTCGAAAGTATTCCTCCTTTATACTGCATGAACTGTTTATAAATAAAAACAAACCAATAATGATGATAATATATCCTTTTATTTCCCTTCAACTGACATTAAGTATATAAATAAACAAAAAAATGAAATATGATTTATTTTGGCATGTTTCAGAACAATCGTCTGCCAAATGATCACTTATTGTATTAGCGATTATATAAATTATGTATGAATATTACATATATGCTTTCCATATACATAAATTTCGTAATTCGTCTCTGCAAGTCTACCACCATATTGTCTCGAAATATCATAAGTCCATGATTTATGTGACATGTTTGTACAATGATTTACTTAGAATTAATAACTTATTTTTCCTTAATTTCGACTAGTAAATACACCAATAAAATGTGAAATACCGATAGACGATTAATATACATTTTAAGTGCTGTTCACCAAGCCACCGTAATGTTAGTATCGAATTATGAATAAAATTTTTGGCTTCCCACATTGTTAGTTTGCAAAATATGAAACATCTTATACATTGATTATATTGTTTGTTCCTGTTATTCCTACAATTGTTACAAAAATGCTAAAGTATTAGCTGATAGAAGGAATGTAATCATAATATGTCATCAAGACTACTATTTAAAATTTCAATTATTAATATTAAGTTACACTTTCAAAAAAACAATAGAATACATTATATAATATGGGGTCTCATTAATTAATTATAATCAGTGTAAAGTATGTTAAACCTAGAGGAATGTCACATAACTTTGTTAAGAGTAATATAGTGCATGTAAATAGCATGATATAACCCTAAATCTAACTCCAATCCACACACTTTATAAATGTGTGCTGTCTTTTTTGGTAATAACATTTTAAAAATAATTTAATTATCTAATTAATATTAATGCTCTTTCGCTTTATTTTTTAAATATTTTCTCATGGCATATTATAATTAACAATGAATACCAACTGTATGATTTAATATTCAACAATAGTTAGTATTTACTATTCTTCACTTGAGACTAGACACTTCAGTGATGTGAAGCCATATTTATTTAGACCATTAACGATTGTAGCAACAAGCGTTATCATAAAACAATTTACTGAAAACGGCATCTATATTATATAACATTATTATTATTAGTAAATCATGAAAAGTCAAATAAATGCTATACTACCTTCGATGGGCCGTGAATAAGTCCAATATAACATTCTTACCTTGTCTGTCGATATCGGAATGTAAAGACACTCTCTCTATTGCTTTATAAATTAAATAATAAACTCGATTGAAAACAGAAAAAAAATAAGAAAACAAAATTTGAGTGTAAAAAGTCAAAAAATACTTGACCATTGTTAGCTCGAAAATGCAACAGAACATAAACGTACCGTAGATAGTAATTCGTAGTAACATCGATATATTTATTTTGTTGAAACGATACGCGCGACTTAGGATATGGTAGTGTAATATTTACTTGACTTCTTATTACCTGGCGAGCTAGTGGCCACAGATTGTTCAACTTTTTTACGCTCAAATTTGAGTGGTTGCTTGAGATTGACGTTGTTCGACTCGGCTATGGCCGCCAACCGCTCCAATACACTGCTTATGGGTAGACGCTCCTCGGGGTTCACTGTAAGGCAACCACCTGCAAAAACGTCCAATGTCAATCAATATTATACTTTATATCCATCTTCTGTAAGTACTGGACTAAACGTAAGTAACATTTGACCATGTCCACTACGTCACTACGTCATATGAATTTCATGATTTTTGACACTATATACATCCATGTCATGGCTGGTCACATTTGTGATATTAATTTGCAAAATGAAAAATTGAGAATTATAACACACTACTCACTTACATTAAAATATATAAAATATGTCTGTTATCACTCATTCCTTTCAAAAATATTACAAAATAAAGCAGAAGAATTTTGAAAATAAAATTCGAAGCCGTTGTCGCCCAGTGGGACCAGCGTGTGAATGTCAACACAACAGTTGTGGATTCAACTTCCACTTGAAGGAATAAAAATATTTAATATTTTCATTTCTACCCTCTAGTATAAGGCAAAATTAGGTAGAGCCTGAGAAACTGAGTGTCTTAACTTTAGGTTCCCTCTATCTACCCTGGTATATACAGGATACAATGTGAAGCTAAACAAAATTCTTACTTATAATTTCATGAAAACATTTATATCGTTGATCGTTGGGGTTCAAGTTATAATTTCCATTTAATATAGCTAGCTTTGCAGAATCCTCAAATGGATGTTGCATATAACACAATGTATATAGAATACATCCTAAGGCCCATACATCCACTGCATGGTCTATTTTACGATTGTCCCATGTGTCGAGCATTTCCGGTGCCCTGTACATAGGTGTGGTGAACTGTGCCAGCTGAAATATGTACAAAATATTTAAACAATTGTAAACAATATTTGTATCTGTCAAGTCTTATTTTAAAAAGAAAACTTTTCAGCAGAATCCAACTTGAAAATTTTAAGTAAGTTAACAATTCAGGCTAGAGCTTGCAATTGCCTAATTAAATATTATAGGCAAATAGAATCTAATGTCCGCAACGTCCAAGACGATCCATCTTCTACTTTCTGTTCAATTTCTGAGATATTACATATAGAATGGCAATGCTTGGTATCACACTATGTCTGACCAGAGTGGGAAAATGAAAATAATTTATTTTTCAACTAAAAATCAAACCCACAATCATTATATGTAGTCTGGAGCTATACCAATGTCCCACAATGGCAACTTTTCATTTGATTGTTTTAAAATGTATGGAAACATTAACACTAATGAATATAACACAATCATTAGATTAATGTTTAACTTGTCTGATTTGAAAATGAATTAAACAAGAAGGCTAGAAATGTTTAAATTGGAAATTCTAGCTATCATAATTGTAATAATTTGATTAATTATGTTTAAATTGTCTATTGTTCCACAAACTAGCCAACTGATTGGTTTGGTTGGTGATGAAAATGACAACAAGAAAAATAATGTACAATATGACATATATATATGTACATGGGCGGCGGTGATCACCATCACGTGACCCGAACACTTGTTTGCCTTGTCCTTTTTCCATAAAAAAAAAACATGGCAACAAAAACTTCAATGTAGGCATTACTTAGTGATGGGTGCCTTATAGTGGCCATATGGGGACATAATTTTGTGTACATAAATGGAAGATGTTACTCAATATGTTTGTAAAAATATCTTTTTTAGTTGTAACTTCTAATATATTTTAATATTTGTCCCTAATTTTTGGAGCACATATATAAGTTTACTTACATTTTCTTCTAACATATTTCTTTGATTTGCACTCCATGAAGGATTTGGCATATAGACATCTGTAGTTGCAGAACCAAAGTCACACAGCTTAATTGTACCTTAAAAAAATTAACATTGCAAATGTCATACTTAAATAAAATTTAATATTATGCATAAAAATAAATTCATATATTATAAGCAAACAGCATGAAGCTAAAAAGAAAATATTAAGCTTTTTTATGATAGCTGTTAAGGAGATTAAGAAAATAAGATAGATACCTTCGTTAGATATTAAGAAATTTTCTAGCTTGAGATCACGGTGAGCTATTGGAGGCACTTGAGCATGCATATGTTGCACAGCTTTACATGTTTGGTAGAAAACTCTTAAAATTGTAGGCAGCGGAAATGCTTGACCTCTATTTTGTAAAGCTTCCATTAAACTTCCTCCACTACAAAGATCTGTTAGTAGTAAATATTCACCCATGCCATGGCTAGTTTTTGCTTTATCAATAAAAGATGCTGCTATATATTTAATTACATTTGAATGTCCAGACAGTTTTTTCAATATACTAATCTCTTGAATTATATTCTTATTTGCCTGTTCATCAGCTGCCATAAGCCTTTTCAAGGCATACTCCGTACCAGAAGATACATCTTGAGCAACAAATACAAATGCAAATCCACCTAAAAATATATTTCTTTAATTAACAATTTCATTAAGTATACAATAAAAAACTTAAACAATTTACAAACCTTTTGGATAGGAGCCAAGATACTTATATCATCACATTCTAACATGAAATTTTCAAGATAATTCTAGTGAAGTCTACTTTAAAATATATTAAAGATAAGTAATGGGAAAAATAGTTATTTTAAATAGTAATATTTTGTTTATCCACTTAGAGTAGAGTAAGTTTATAAAAATTACTTTGGTAATAAGACTTTTCTTTTCTAAAATATCACGATAAGCTATAACAACGACAAATAAAACATTAAAGGACAAAGAGAATTCAAATAATGAATTCTTACGCCCCCCATAGGCTTTTATAGCGTGCAGTGAGTGACCCATTAGGATTGCGAATTAAAAATTTGTTCGTGAGCAAACGTTAAAATTACTTACTACGCACTTACCTTCAGCAATAACTTTCTTGATTCTCAATTTCATATTCCCTATCTCCACAAATTGGCCAACAAAATCATTATCACTGCCACCGTTGGCACCTCCAGAACTGAAGTACCCCATTGCAGATTTAAAAACACTCATGTTTATTAATATTTTTTAAAACTTAAACGGAAAACTCACAAGATAAATAAACACATATTAATTGATCCCGAGCATTTGATCCATCATTTCAAGATCTAAACGAGAACAGAAGAAAAAGATTTGCTGAATGGCAGATTACATGGATTTCGTAAAGTGGCAGTATACAATAAGATTGCCACTATACTGTATACCATAACTATCTTCGTACATATTTTATGGCTGGCAATACTATTTTCAACTAAATAAATTTAACTGATTTGTATTAAAAAAATATAATAACTAGTATATATAACATTAGTTTATAATTTTTTGAATTATAAAGAAATGTATATTACTGTTCCATACATTATGAATTGATTATTAGTAGTATCGATAAACCAAAATTCTATTCACTTTGACGTTTTACAACACTATTTGTATGATATACAACGGCACTTCCTTATGTCTTGTATGTATTGTATTTCATTTTTTGTTGTTATTTGATATTCACTTAGATTTGGATGACACAAATCTGGATGCTGAATGTGACATATTTTCATAAAGCAAAATAAATAATGTGTTGATGTGTTTGTTATATTATTTTAAGAAATTTGACTGTGCTAATGTATATCTGCTTTAAAATTAAGAATGGGCTTTGAAATCAAGAGGTTTCAAGGTGACGTCGACGAAGAACTTATTTGTCCTATTTGTTCTGGAGTTTTAGAGGATCCTTTACAGGTAGGATTTTTTATAGATTTATATCCTATAATATTAGTACGTACTTATAGTACTAGTGTAATTTTTTAGGCACCAGCTTGTGAACATGCATTCTGTCGTGCATGCATAACAGAGTGGTTTAGTCTTCAACCAACTTGTCCTGTTGACCGGCAATCGGTAACCGCAAGCCAACTAAGACCTGTTCCGAGAATACTTCGTAACTTGCTTTCCAGGTCAGTGTACAACATAACTTATTTAGTTTTACCTATTACCAGAACTAAAATATTTCAGGTTATGATTTGGTATTAAATAGTGTATTGAGCTCAACTTCAATAAAATATTGCTATGACACAAGTATTATTCTTTTAAACTTATTATTTATTTTGTGCTGTATATACAAAGAAATTGTATTTGCTTGTCTCATTTTGTTAGTGGTGTTTGTAACAAAATAGTGTCTTAATTTGCATGTATATGAATATGTATGTATATATAATAAATACATAAGTAATAAAATATATGAAACAATATGTATAAGGTTGTCATTTTTATTTTCTTTTGTTTTTTTTTCAGATTATGTACAAGCTGTGATAATGCTCCTCATGGATGTACCGCTATCTTAAAACTTGACTCACTGGCGTCACATTTAGTAGAATGTATGTATCTATTTTTATAATAACTAAAATTAATTGTCAATATGTGTTATATTTAACGATTTTGAAGTATATATACTAGTAGCGTTTATTTAGAATTTCCAACAAATTCTCAGTTGCTTGCGTTTTAGGAAAAAAACTATTTTTATTGTATTTATGTAAGCAATAAATAATTATTATATGTTTAAAGTAATAGTAAAACTTGTGAGTAAATAATAGAATTAAATAAAAAAGCCAACCATAGTCAACTACTGTGTAACATGATACTTATAAGATATTGATATAAATATGTAATTGGATAAATGTAGAGTGAAAGGTTAAGGAGTAACTTGTACTTGGTTTATAACTTACAAGTGTAATGTGAACTAATACTGTAAGTTACTAAAAATGTGAAGTAATTTTCATCGATAAAAAAAATAAAATAAACAATAGTAAAAATATACACATAATAGTAACCTATATAGTGATTTATATGAATAGAGTCTATAATTTAAGCAGAAAGCAGCGGTTGGTTTGTTGAGTCACAAAGTTCTCTCTGTCTAACCTGCTGTATGCAAGATACAGCATAATAATTTAAAAGTATTATAAAAGTTTATTGTTAAATAAAAACAATAAAAATCTTTTTTGACTATAATTTAAAACATAAGTAATTAGCATTTCACAAGAGATTATATCTTTTAAACAAACTATTTTTGTTAATAGCAAACATATATTTTTTAGGTGAATTTAATCCCAAAAGGCCAATGCCATGCGAGGCAGGCTGTGGGCTTGTAATACCAAAAGACGAGTTAGCGGAGCACAACTGTGTAAGAGAGTTACGTGCTCTGATTGCCACGCAACAGGGCAAGCTCACTGACTTCCAACAGGAGTTAGCTGAACAGAGACTGGTCATAAATGAACATAAAAGAGAATTGGCGCTACTCAAAGTGAGTAATTTTTTTTATGCAATTGTTATTAGAATTTTTATTGGAAATTGATATGATAAAATATTGTTAAGTTGCCGAAGGTTGTAGTTCTTAATTGTTTGACTTTATTTAGTTAATTAACTAACTTGGCTACAAAAAACTACACTAATTTGTCACTCACTAGTGAATTGTGTGTACGAAGACTATACTAGTGTATAAAGAATCTTACTTATTTATTATAGCTGTCCTTAAGTCTTTTTGACAAATTTCGTGTACCTAATAAATTCGAGAGAAATTAATAAAAGGACTGACTTTATTCCTTGAAACTAGGACTTTATGCGTGCAATGCGCGTGTCAAACCCTACAATGCGTGCACTCGCCGATCAAATGGAGCGCGAAGAGGTGGTCCGTTGGGCCAGCTCTCTGTCGCGAGCGCGCGTCACGCGCTTGGGGTGGCATGATCTCCACGCCCGATGACGTCCTTCAGGTGGTAATTATATCACGTGTTTTATATGATTTTTTTTGGTTATGGTAATATTTTTTATTCTTTTTTGATGATAGTAGTAATTTTAAAGTGGTTGTAGCATGTTGTTATTTTGCATTTAATATTAAAAAGTATTTTAATGATCTTTCGTACCCTTAAAAATGCGACAAGGTAAAAATAACAAATTACTTAAAGGTAATTGAAACTGAATGGTTTGGGTATCTAATAAAATGGTTTCAAATATTACACTTACGATAACTTGGACAATTAATGACGCTTAAAGTCGCTATATCTTTAACAGATGATGATAAAAAGGAGTTTGTCAGAGTCAGGCTGTCCCCCGCACATCATTGATGACCTCATGGAGAACTGCCACGAGAGACGGTGGCCTCCTGGCCTATCTTCCTTAGAAACAAGACAAAATAATAGAAGGTATGTACTATGTACATTTCGGTTTGATTACATTAGATTTCTTTTATTATTTACACATTTTATGCAATAGTGCTTAGTAGTTTATAGGGACCAAAATTTTTCCCTAACAAATCACTTGAAAAATGTATTTTTTCCAAATATTTTTATATTTCCTTTGTAATGAGTTGACGGTAAAGAAAGCTTAATTACTTACTTACTATTATTATAATTTACTAACGACTATCTTAACACTATGTTTCCTCTGCCTATCCTGCTACATGCATGATATAGAGTGAAATTAAAAAAATAATTTATATACTTTACAGATTATATGAAAAATACGTCTGTAAAAGAGTCCCCGGGAAACAAGCGGTGCTCGTCTTACAAGTAGATAACACTCATGTAGATGAACATATGATGGTGGAACCCGGACTTGTTATGATATTCGCCCACGGCATTGAATAACATAAACTATATAGACATTTTTAATATGAACTGAAGTTTATAATATAATATAATATATGGAAGGAATATTTTGTGTCGTGCTATAAATAAAATCGTTTTAGGAAATTGACAGTTAAATTATCACAAATAAAAAAATAAGATAATAATATTTTTAAACACTGTATAAATACAAACTGCCAATATATTGTGTTGCCAACCATAGAATCTAAATCAACAGATAAATCTATACTAATATAATAAAGCGGAAGAGTTTGTTTGTTTGTTTGTTTGTTTGTTTGTTTGTTTGTTTGAACGCTAAGATCTCAGGATCTATTGGTCCGATTTATATTGTTTTTGTTTTGTATGAAAGCTGCATTCTTCAGAAGTGCTATAGGCTATATAACATTACATTACACATATAAACTAATATATTTTAAAGTACTTTCTAATTTGACATGCAATTTATTCTGCCATGTTAATAACAACCATCGCGTCGCTACGCAACCGTTACCGCGACATTTTGATATTCATCCTTATGAAAATAAATATAATAGTCACTTTTAGCATTTTATCTAGATGAATTAAAATTATAGTTTGAATAACATTCTAATAAATAATTAAGGAATGTCACTGATTCGAAATGACCTAGCCTACGGGCGACACAGTATGATCGACGCGAACGGGCAGATGACGTTGACGGTTTTATAAATTTTCATACATTTTCGAACTATTGTTAATTTTTATGTAATTATTTGCTGTTTATAATTAATTTAAACTGCATTTTGGTTCCTTTCTTATTTTATTTGATATTGCTCGCTAAAATTATCCTATTTAATAGAGAGAAATGTTTAGTTATTTCATAGAGTCGATATATATGTAGGTACGCACGCACGGAAAACTTTATGTACTTTTTCTATTATTAAGAATACCTATCCTTTTGTTACTTTTAATCCTTTTGTTGGTTTATTTCAATAACTCAGATATTTTTTTCTAATAATATGTCTCTACTTATTATTCTTTTGGACTATTTAACCTTATATTTTCTTACTAATTCTATTGAAAATTGAAAATAATTTCATGAATATATTTAATAAATATTCTTATAGTTGAAGCAGGCGTAGCCGCGTCCGGGTCCGCTAGTCGCTATATAAAAAATAATATAATATTTAAATGCGATATTATCCGTATAAAAATAGAGGAACAGCGAAAAAGGCGAATGTACCTAATAATGCTGCTATATTACAAAAATAATAATAATATTTTTTTATTATTATTTTATAAGTGTGACAGATATATGTTGATTATTCAAAATCAAATGAAAACAGAATACTCAATTCGCTAATAAATTATGTAAACGTGCCGCAGTAACCATAAAAAATCAAGACATTTTCCTCGAGACGCCGCACCGACCGCTCCACAGGAACTGGACGCACATAAATTTATCATTTTCCACTGCATAAAGCATAATTTCGAATCATTGGTCCTTCCTTGTAAAAAGTTCTACAGCGAGTTTATGTTGTTGTTCGAGACTTTACGCTCGTATTTACATTATATTGTTGTAACGGAAAAATATTTTCGTACTAAGTTTTTTTTTTTAAAAAAAAATTCTCTTTTCTTCCCGCACAGCAGAATAATTAAAAGGAACCTAGTGCTAAGAAACTCCATTCCCCAATTTCAACCTAATTTTCGAAACATTTCTTTACGAGTGGCGAAACTGAACGCCGCGCTGCGCTTAAATGAGAATAGAACCCACAATCGCGTTTTTACGCTTTACCACTGCGCTACAACGGCCGATGGAAAATATTTTCAAAATAATGCAATTTCAATTGTTAAGAAATATCTAAAATAAAATTGAATTCGTTTCCTTTCTTCATATGCACGCTTATTGGTTCCTTAGAAATGTATGAAAGAAATATTGAATAGGTCCGCTGAATGCGGCCTCGCCTGGAGCTATTCCCGTCGCCACACTTGTCACCCGCAAGGGTCCGAGCACTGGATCTACATAAAAATATCCATATTTTAAATTTGATTTGAGAAACTTTTGGACAAATGTTTGCTATTGAAAATTGGATGGGGACTGACGTGACAGAAATTCGATGCGTCAAATTCCGAAGCTGTTCACAAAATATATAGTGAAATAATAAACTTTAGCATTGTATAGGGTACCATTAGAGTTGCATTTTGCATTCGCTTTATTCAAATTAATGTTAAAATTATATTTACCTTTGTTAAATAAGTAAAGGTTTATTGAAGAACTGTAATAATTTATATAAAAAAATAAGTGTAAAAAAAAATATATATTAGATTAATATCTTTAAAGTGTGATTCCACACTTAGAAAAGAAGAATATTAATTATAGAAAATGACTTATTGGAAACCGTTTAAAAGAGACGCGGGTTCAAATCACACAACGTTCAAATTTTTATACGTTTTCTTAATAAACCATTAAACATCTATTAATATAAAAACTCTTACCCAAACAGCCCGAAGACAAAGCGACATCGTCCTCACTAAGTAAATACTCATGTCTGAATGTCTGTTAATAATTTTAGAGTGAAGATAGGCGTCGCTCAAGGCGCTTTCCCTTGGCTGAAAACTTTGGACGCTACAGTAGGCACACATCGGCCTTACATCTGCGCTGGCCACAGAACAAGTTCCACAGTTGCGGTGCTGACGGTTCCCAGATACGTCATATTTGCGACCTCCCCCCATCTACCCCCTTGTCCTCCCGGCGGACGTCTTGAATGTTCTGGCTCATAGTAATCATACCCGCATCTGATATTACTTGATAGTACATTTCAATAGCTTGTCGCAAGAATTTATTAATATATGCTTGTATGAATAAGCTAGGG
>HE670938.1:45532-55755 GCA_000313835.2 Heliconius melpomene melpomene
AATTTGTTAAAATTGATAAGTTCTGTATAATGTGATATTATTAGGAAAATTTTTTATGTGTACGCAACCACCTCCAGTTTTTTATTCAAAATTTTAATATATTTAGGTGGATCTAGAATAAATTTTTAATTAAACTGATTTCTATTGTTTTATTGTACAGAATTAATAATAGTGCACTTATCATGATTCCCTTGGGATACTTCTAATTGAACTCGATAGAAAAAGATACAAATTTCACCTGAATTAGGTTTTCATATTAAAAATAAATATAATTCTTTATTTTCTCTCTAGTGGCTGATTGGTTAGCTTATTTTCACCAAATATGCACAGTGAGTTATGAGGACGACTTGAGAATTCTAAAGAGTTGATTTAAGCTAAAGATATTTAAACTAACATGTGTGTACAATTTATTGTTACAATTGCCGTGCTATAGCGCTATAAAAGCCTAAGTATTTTTTTTCGTTTGAAAATAAACCGTATTTGTAATTTATTTATTAAAGAAATACTATTTATAGCCGGTAATTCCCCCAACAGGTTGATCGGCGATTTTCGGCGTCAGTCACTGAGGGTGTGAGGGCATATGACTAGCACACAGGAGTCAGTGACTTCGGTCAGCATAATAGCATAATCTAAAGTATACATCAATGAGGACATTATTATATTATATTATTCTTAGAATTAAGATTTTTTTTTGTTAACAAAGCTATCGCGGCTCTGAGCGAATACACAGCTAATAAATACTCCGCAACGATGGACATAGACATAGATTATTATAATGTTTTGTTGTTGTTGTTGTTCTTTAATTATGGCGATCCGAGCGTGCCAATAATATTTTTAAACTGTATTTATTTTCTAATCTGTCTCAAAAAGTCAAAGTCATTAAACGTCAGGTGATAAATTGCCTGTCATTGTATAGTATAGTGTACTGTATATGTGTTGACTAAAACGAATTCTTTCTTTAAAAAATCTTTAGAAAGTGCTTTACCAATGATAAAAAATGTCTGAAATGGAAGTATCTGAAAGTAGCAACGATTGCACAAATGATTCACGTAAGATTCAAATTATTTATAAATGTGGAATCAATTTAAATATTTTATGTTTCTAATTCCTTACCGGTTCCTTCTTTAGTTCTCCTGGATCGTGTCTTTTTGCGGCTTGGAAATGCGAATACTGATGACCAGCTGGAGAGCTGTCTTAATAGATTCTTACCTCCAGTAATTTTAAAACTGTCTTCTCCTCATGAACAGGTTACTAAACTGTATTTGTATATAGCTGAGACTATTTAACGTCATAATTTACTTCTTTAAATACAATAGTGTCCTTATTATTTTAAAGAATTAATATGATCTATTAATGACTAGATACATTGTATTCAACGTAACAGATTGGATATAAAATATCAATTGTCCTTTACTTATTTTTTTATAGATTCGGACTAAAGTAATGGAGCTTTTGATCCATGTAAATAAGAGGGTAAAATGTAGAAATGATGTCCAACTACCAGTAGAAACATTGCTCCAACTTTATAGAGATCCTACTGCCAATAGTTTTATTATTGTAAGTATGTAACCTTTTTTTATATTGGTATGTGATGGTATCATTTTTTACTTCTAAACGATTTGTTTCAGAACTTTTCTATAATTTACATAACTATGGGTTTCCCAAGACTCTCCAGAGATAAACAATTGAATTTAGCACCAATATTATTAGAAGCAATAGAAAACAAGCCTCCTCAACATCAAGATGGGTTTGTATTCAATATAATTATTGCAAAATTATTTTATTTAAAAAAAATATTGCTAAATTAAATAGTGTTAGGTTTCTCAACCACAAATAATTTTTGGTGATATTTTTTGTAATTTAGGTTGATTTAAATAATTATGTATGTGTATTGTATTGTTAAATAAAACTAAAATACTTTTAAGAAAATGTATAAATATTTTAACTTAGTGGAATTTAATCCTGCATGTGTCTTTGGAATTCTCATCAAGCTATGTGGACATTCTTATACACTTATTATAAATTTATTTTTTCTGTTGTTAGTATCTCTGTAGGGACATTTTTACAAATTTGTTAAAAATATTTTTCTTTCCTAAGTGTAATAACACTTTAAAAATGTAAAATAAAGTAGAATGTGTTTTTAATATAGTTAATATTTTTTAGAATGTTAATGTTAGTCATGCCTTTACTTGGAGATATCAAGGAGACTAATCTTAATTTAAAAGAAAAGCCAAAGGTATCTACTCTGATTTTAAAATTTGCAACTGATGTTCTATTGTTACCCTACAGGTAAGAATATTGTGTATTTTTTAGCTACATATAGCAGAATAGGCTAATGTTAAGACAATCCATCTCTATGCACCAATCAATTTTAATTCACTGATTTTATATATACTTCTTAAATATCAGTATACTTAATTATTTACCTTCAAGAAAATTATGATGCAGTGTGACAGTGTCTGTAAATGTTTTACATGTGGGTATGAGAAAGTACAGCATTGAGTTCTGGAACTCAACATATATATAATTTAAGTAGTAAATGAGGAATGGAGTGATTTAACACTAGGGTGTCCTATGCATACTTTGTTATATTTTAAGATAAATATTAGTATAGTAACTCATGTATAAATTATTGTCTTAAAGAATCTAATGGGATAATTATTTCATATAAACTGTTTAAAAGTTGATAAAATAAATTTATCTTATAGAGCATTACCAAATGCTGGTGAATATGACTTTCAAGTACCACCTGGTATGAGTCTTAAGTCTTACAAACGACTTGTTGAAAAAAATCAAATTAATCCTGAACAACTGGAAGAGGTAACAACACTTATAATTTTAAATAATAAACAAAAATGAGTATTATCAACTTAGCTTGTTTTAATGTCATATTTGTGGACAGAGTGGCGAGCATTGGGGGAGGCCTATGTCCAGCAGTGGGCCTTAAAAGGCTGATGGATGAATGTCATATTTTAATTACTGTTGTAATGTCATGTAAAAAGACAAAGCATAATGTTGAGTTCCCCCATCCAACACATAATGTGTGGAAAATTGGTGCTAATTTTTTGGAGTTAGTTAGTTAGTTTTTTGAATAAATAAAAACCATTCTTTCAGATGAAACTTTCTATAGTGAACTTCATAAGTAAAGATATTTTTAACATGAATGATGTACTTGTGCCTCTCATAGTAGCTGCTGCTGATTCTCGTTTCAGTGTCGCAAACCATGCCAACAGCCCACTTATAAGAGTTAATAGGTAAGCTAAATCTTTATTCTTATTTGAATGAATACATTTATGGTGCATTTGAAAGCGAAGCTGGAAAGCCTTTTCCATTCGTTCATTCTTCAGCAGAGCAGCAGGATACAAATTGTGAAGCTAAAAAATTACCCAAATTTGAGTTTAAGGGTCTCCTTTAAATGTGCATTAACACTCACGTTCACAGCCTTGTCTAGAATTGAATTGATAATAGTTCTAGTCAAAGATCATTCTAGAAATTAACTAATGACAGATTAAGAAAGACCAAGATGTTTTTAATAAATTATAGAGACTTTATTGCCCTAAATATTTTTTAAACAATTAAAATTTCAATAATGTTATTTTGTTCCAGCTCAGTGGACTGGGCCTTACCATCGGTAGTGGCACCTTTATATTCATTGTACTTAGGTACTTGGGGTGGGATGAAAGTTCCTCCAGATGATCGTAAGGTAACATATGATAATAAAAAAATATATCCATAATATCTATATAAAAACGAATGTTTATTTAGCTATTTTAAAATTTAGGTAAGATTCACATTACAGTGACAGTTCGTTCTCATCCTATCTTACTCTGTCTAAGAATATATTATTATATGAGAAACAATGAGAACATTCATGCGATTGTTACGATCAAGTACTGGTCCATTCACGCATAACAATATTTCTCATACAAGAATATGAGATTGGACCGAGAACGGACTGTGTCCGGTACTGTAGTGTGAGTCCTTTCTTATTTGCACAACTTACCAAAAATTACTGACAGGTTAAAGTTAAAAATTTGTTCTTAGATAAACCGAGAGATCAAGTCTTGAACTATTTTCAGATATGGTGTTTTGTATATATTGCATCATTACGCTTTTTCTTACCAGAAACACAAAAATGTTATACAATTATTACTACCAAAGCACCGTGAAATTGATAGCGAAGTTTCTTACAATTTATTGTTAAAAACCCCCGACACAAAGATTAAACGAACAACACATAAAAGGGAAGGTACAAATAAGATGATAATCTTTTAACGATTGAACATATTTTCTGGAATTATAGCTAAGAACACTCTTGTTTAAGTCACTTTTCAAACAAAAATAAAATTCCCAATCAGCAACAATCTTTCCCAATTTGCAACAATGATTTTAAATTCTAGGTGCCAGCGTGTACACGTCTACGTCTGAAACTAATTCAGTATCTAAATAAGGCAACTGGACCGGCTATCATGTTCCCACATTGTGTACAAGTGAGTGCTCAATTTTGTTATAAAACTAATAGGTATAGTCAAAAAAGCAGTTATAGTATGTATATTGCATTGCATTTATAGTATGTATTTAATTAGATTTTAATAATTAATATAAATAAACAGGCGTCATTTTCCGTGTGTTGTTCTTAAGGCCACATACTACATATTTTATAATAGGATTCTAAGGGTGCAAAAAAGCTTGCACACTTTGCAAAGAATGTTTGAATAATGAAGAAAGAATTAATTTTATTGTAATAATATGGAATATGTTATTGTGTTTTCAGGTTGTATTTTCATCACTATTTGACCCTAACACGAATTCTCGTCTTCGAAACATGGCGCTCATGTTTTTGCTGAACGTCGTCACCAAGTGAGTTAAATAATTATACTCATTTTATTAAATAAAAATGTATATTTAAACGTAAGAAATGATATGGGTGCATGAATTTCCTACTAAATTGAACTCTTATTAATATTATGTGTTTATAAATTATCATATTATTATATTATTTTGCAGTGGTGATGAAGTTCAATTAAAGAAAGTAGCAACAGTGTTCCTTCAAGGATTACTGAAACTTATCAGGTCGGAGGAACACGCAGAACATCAACCTAAAGCCTACATGTGCTTAGGTAATAGTTTCTTCTCAAAATATTAGGCGGTCGTGGCACGGTAGTACAGTATACTATACGAGTACAGAATCGAATAAACTGTCGTGTTTAAATTGGCGTGTAACTGTAAACGTAACGGTTCTGAGTTCTGATTTCCAAGCTGAAAATATGGTGCTTACAATCATTTTATGTAAAATAGACCAGAAAATATATGACAATTTAAATATAACCTCCTCAAATATAATCTTCCTCCTAGAAAGAGGAATGTTGATTTAAACATTCAGAATAATTTTTGCTGTGGCAAGATGTCGATGAACTGTTACTTATTAATATTAATATGTACACAATTATACAATTAATTAAAAATGTGATAGTATAATTGTATTGCATAATTAGGTGTGTTATTGACACTACTCTTTCTAAACGACTGGATCAATTTGGATTAAATTCTGTAGTTATATTTCAATAGATTTCAAGCCTACATCTAGGTGGTGGCTACATTTGCTATAATGGACTGAGCTAAACTGTAGGAAAGCAGTAAATAAATTAAATATAAAACTAATTAACTCACATTTATTTCGACGCTTAATTTCCAGATACTTGCCAAGTATTTTTTATACAATAATATATTTTAGGTCGCTTAGCGATGAAATGTCCAAGCTGTTTCAACAGTCAATTTGCATTACTTGAAGAATTGGTCAAGAAAATACCAGAAGCAGTGCCTGAAATGAAAACTGCATTAAGAGATGCTTTGTTAGAGATGGCTGTGGCATATAAAATTACACCTGAAGGTTACTCCTTTTTATATATATATATATATATCTGTATATTTTTTACTCTTAGTACAGTCCGGTTGAGGAGTTGTGGCCGCACTTAAGTTAGGGTGTTTACTCAAGATAAGAGTAAGTTATCAAAAGTAAGAAGAAAAAAAATGAAATATCTGCAGTAATGTTTATTTTTGAATACATGGACATTAAATACAAAAAATAAATAATTTAAAATAAATGTTACCAGATAAATCGGAACAAATGGATACATCAGAAGTAGCGGGTACTTCCCAAAGTGAAGCAATGGATGTAGATGAGAGCTCTGAAAGTAAAAAGCTTAAACCAAGTCCCTTTGATGAACCTCAGGCGTTAGCTCTTTTCGCTTTATTGGATCAGTAAGCAGTACATTATAGTATTATATATTTGTACGTTTACACATTTACACACATGACGACACTTCTACACATGTGAATACACTACCACATGTGATTACACACACATATAATATTTGAAAAATTAAATACAAATCAATTCTTTTCAATTGAATTTTAATTTCTTAAACAATTTTAGTTGTATTACTTAATTGAGAATAAAAAAATGTGAATAGTAAAATCTTATTCTCTTCAATTTCAGTAATGTGATTAGTTAGTGAAGTTAATTTTAAAGTAAATAAAGTAAGATAAAGAAAATTTTTATTACAGTTACATGCACAGTGATGAGCCAATGATACGGTATATAGCAATGAGGTATTCAGCCACGGTCTTCCCGCAAGACTATGTCCCATCCAGATATTTATTGCTACTTGCCAGTGGAGATAAGTAAGGAATTGTGATTTATATAACTTTAAAATAGATTGAGAGAATGTAGTAATGCGTCCCTCTGTCTTTTCAATTTGTTTCAAGTGGTGTAAAAATAAAGTATTTTGACATATCTTAATGTGTAAAATGTATAAGAGTTTGAAAGTAGTAGGACTTGAATCCGCCCGTCTTGGATATCGTCCAAGCGCCATACCTTCAGTAATTTTTTTTTATTACCCATGTTCTTAAATTTTTTCCTTTAATTCAATAATAATTACACGGAGTAAAGATATTATAATTTTTTTTTGTCATTTTTTAAATTATAATTAATTGTTTTACAGTCAAGACGATGTTTCAACTGAAGCTTTGAAATGTCTATATGGGACATCTCGAGCCAATGAAATAGACGACGTAGTTAACAATGTTTCAACAAAAGAAACAAATAATGTTATTTTAGACGAAGATTCGACTAAGAAAGACAATTACACAATATCGGAAAAAAAAATTAAGGTTCCCAAGTTTAAAGAAGTTGTAAATTATATATGGGATCAAATGCAGAAAAGAAAGAAAGGGTCTAATGCTAAACATAGATTTGTTATTAGCAACCAAGTTTTGCAGTTTCATCCGCAAACTTATCAAGAGGTATGTTGTAGTAGAATTTAGTATATATTTTGTTCCCCACTTCCGACACAGCCAGTCAGACAGTATACCAGAGCAGGGAAATAAATAAAAATAATTTACTTTTTACACGTGATGATCTCTCATGAAAATGCTTTAACGTACACGACAATACAAATGATGTTAGTTTTTCAGAAAAATACTGCTGTGTTAGAAATAAGCCGTCGCGGCGCAGCGGCACAAGGGTGTGATTGTAACGTGACAGTTATGGGTTCGATGCCACTGGAGGGAGTAAAATAATTATTCACGTTTATATTTCCATTTTGTTCGCTCTGGTATCGAGGCAAAGCGCGGCGGTGAGTTCTGCCACTCAACACGCAATGCCTCTAGAATTCGAAGAAGCTGAACAATTTTATTCATTTGATTTAAAAATAGAAGCTTAAACTTAGCTTGAAAAAAAAATTGTAACGAGAAGTGAAGCTTCTATATGTAAATTATATGTTTTTTTTAGCTTCACAGTGTGTCCCGTGTACATCAGGGTAGGCAGAGGAAACCTATTCCATAAACACTTCGTTCCCCACGCACCGCCCAATTTGAGTTTTTTCTTATTGAGTGATGTTACTCTACGCTGCGCTTTGTCTTGTTACCAAAGCGAAGAAAAAAAAAATCATTCCCATTATGGGAATCGAACCCACAACCGTCGCGCTTACCGCTGCGTCACGACCACCTCAAACTATATATAGTTATATTTTACAGATATTACGTTATTTAAGAATGTGTTTGAATCGCGACGCAAATCTAAAAGATTGTTCGAACCATCCCAACGCCACATCGCCGATACTCGCCAGATACTTCCACGAGCAACTTCTAGAAACTGAATCTCTTGATAGATATCTGACTATGATCATTTCCCTTTTAAATACTAGCCCAGGTAAATATTATTATTATTTTAAATAATTGATAATTCATAACCCACGTCATAAAATGCTTTAAAAAGTAAACAAACTACTAGGAAAGAGCTAATAATCTTCAAACGTTTGAACATCTTTTCTTGAATCATGGCTAATGTTACATTCTAAAAATAAATCATGTTTCATACGTTTTGGAGCTACCATGCTAAAGACACACATACAGATAACTAACTTATAACATCCCTCTGTTTTTCCTTCTGGTTAAGAATGATTTATTTTTGTAACAAAATATTTTTTTGTAATTAACATATTTTTAATATTTCAGGTGTCATGCCTCTGACATGCTTTTTGGACATCGTCGGTTGTGTACCCGAAAAAATGGCTGACAAATACACAAATTTATTACCATTCTTAAAGAATCTTTTCACTTCAAGTACCAAGGAGGATATTCGAGAAACTTCAGCGGCGATCTACGCTATAATAACAGTTTACACGAGCAATAAAGCTGCTGTAGATAAAGAAATTAAAGAATTCGTTAGACAAGCAGAAAATAATAAGAATTTAGAATCGCAATGTGGATATTTAATAGCGTTTACATATTTATGTGAAAGATGTATAGTTTTGTCTAAGAAAGGCAAGTTCGGTGGTAAAGGTTTCAATCCTATTAATTGGGAGCCGTATAAGGAAGGTGCTTTGTGTTTAGGTAAGTAAAAAAAATGTTATTAAAAAATGTACTTTATACACAAGCGGCGTCGAGTTATGCCCTCCAACACCCAATGAACGGAAAGTGGAGAGCGGAGGGTTCTGGCACTAGTGCTATTTAAACAATTAATGTATTGAAATTTCGCGTAAAAATTTCGTTTATATATCATATTCTCTCTTGGTTAATATAAGAGTTTTAATGTATTTTTCCAATTCACTTTCAGCTAATTGCCTTTCCAGTCCACAAGTGATGTTAATCAGTACATCATGTACTGCAATATCAATTCTAGTCAGATACACTGCTTTACCATTACCAAATATATCACAAAAACAAGAATCCCTTGTACAAACAGACAACCCGTTCAAAATAAATCAATCAGATCCTACAATAATAGATGAAGAAATAACAAAGTTTTCAATAGCAGATAAATTGTTTAAAATAGTGGGAAATGCTAAAATACCATCAAAAGTCAAAGAAAGGTCGCTATTTACGTTAGGATTGATGTGTTGTGGCGAAAGGTTGTCATTTGCAAAGGAAATTGTCAAAGGTTTTCTACAAATGGCTAAAGATGTAAGTTATTATATATGTTTCTAAGATTGTGTATTTTGTAAACGATTTAAAGATTTGATAATCTTTAAATGTCAAAGTACGAAATAAATTTAAATCTTTTAATTACACGTACAGTAACTACTTATTTATTTGTTTGGATGTATTTTAAGACTAGTTTTGTTTTAAACTACTAATATAAATAGCCATACAACTAATAGCCTAGTCTCTTTATTGAATGGCGTCCTTCAACTAGCACCTTGACCGATATTTAGCTGTAGTGTCCAATGTATCATTTAATGAAATGGCTAAGTGATGCCTAGACTTATTAAATGACATTAAGACCATGTCGATATACATTAAAAAAAAAACATTAATTCATAATTATTTATAAAATAAAATTATAAAAAATTGAGACAGAGGCACAAGCGTGTGACTGTAACGCGACTATTGTGGGTTCAATTACCACTTGAGGGAATGAATTATTATGTATTAATATTTGCATTTCTCCTTGGTACTGGTTTGCTACCAGGCAAAAATGCAGCATTGAGTTCTGCCAGTCAACTCGTAAATATATAAAATTTATATGCTGTGAATTTCTAGAGTAAAGAATTTGAAATACATCTTCAAATCGGCGAGTCTCTAGTACTTTGCGTGGAAGGTGTCAATTCCAATGAGAACAGAGATCTGTGGACAGAACTGCCTAAGGAGGTATTTATTATGTATCCATATCTAGAAATTTGAAAGTAGTATAAGTAATTATTTTATTTCTTTTTATTTTT
>HE670938.1:55855-68367 GCA_000313835.2 Heliconius melpomene melpomene
CTTGAGCAACATGATTATTTATTTTAACAACTACTTTATTCACATACTGGTAGTTTGACATTTTTTTAAATAAATAAGAAAAAAAAACTTTAATATATAACATAACTTTTAATATATAATTACCATCTTGATCATAATGTTAAATTAATCTAGATTGATATCGTGAAAGTTTTGCCACCAAATTTTGGCAGTTACTGGCACAGTGGTTGCAAAGTTTTAAGCGAGATATATGGTGAGTCATTTGACAGCCAGTCGCGACTGTGCATTGCACACCTGCCGCCCGTACCAGTAGGGTTGCAAAAGAAACAAATAAAATAGAAAAAACTGCCCTTTTACTTTATTCCGTTCAAACTTTACACTTATAAATCGAGTAATTCTGAAACTTCTATATTGATACTGTTTTCAAAGAATTTTATATTTTTTACTATCTTCTTCTTCGAGCTATAGTTCCGTCCAAGCTTGATTTCTCGGTAAATTTATGTTTTTATTAGTTTGAAAGCAAACCTTTTTAGCAAGTATAAAGTTTCCTTCTATTTATTTATTTTAAATTATTATCTATATATATAAAAGGACTTGTCCTCACTGACTGAGGTAAGACGCACGCACAGCCGTAACCGCTGTGCGTAGAAACGTTAAATTTGGACAAAAGTTTACTTTCGTAATCTGGACATCCACTAAGAAGGGATTTTGAAAAATTTTAACCCTAAAGGGGTGAAATAGGGGTTCAAAGTTTGTATGGAAAAAAATTTAAATCGGCACCGATTTTTATAAAATTTGAAATTTAGATTTTTTAGAAGTATTTAATTGAACACGTATTTCATCGTTTTTTAGAATTCTCCCCCTAAGGGTGCAAATAAGGGGTTGAAAGTTTGTATAGGTTTTTTTTAAATCGTCACCAATTTTTATAAAATTTGAAATTCAGACTCTTAAACGTATATAATTAAACACATGTTTCATGGTTTTCTAGAATTCACCCCCTAAGGGTGCAAATAAGGGGTTGAAAGTTTGTATGGGAAAATTCTTAAATCGCCACCAATTTTTATAAAATTTGATATTTAGACTCTTAAAAATATTTCATTGAACATATGTTTCATGGGTTATTAGAATTCACCCTTAAATACGCAAGCGAAGCTGCGCGCGTCCGCTAGTTATTTATAAAATAAAATTATAAAAAATTGAGACAGAGGCACAAGCGTGTGACTGTAACGCGACTATTGTGGGTTCGATTACCACTCGAGGGAATGAATTATTATGTATTAATATTTGCATTTCTCCTTGGTACTGGTACCCAGGCAAAAATGCAGCATTGAGTTCTGCCAGTCAACTCGTAAATATATAAAATTTATATGCTGTGAATTTCTAGAGTAAAGAATTTGAAATACATCTTCAAATCGGCGAGTCTCTAGTACTTTGCGTGGAAGGTGTCAATTCTAATGAGAACAGAGATCTGTGGACAGAACTGCCTAAGGAGGTATTTATTATGTATCCATATCTAGAAATTTGAAAGTAGTATAAGTAATTATTTTATTTCTTTTTTATTTTCTGGTAATTTAAGTAATAAAGCTTAGCTGTTTTAAGATAACAGTTGCTTTTATCTCTGTCTATGTTCATTTAGTATTAATTAATGATGAAACACTTGTAGAGTAACTTTAATGAATGGGTAGTAAATTATTTGGCATTAAATAATTAAGCATGTAACATTTTATTTTGAATTAAATTGTTTGACTTTGACTTTTTTGATAATTTTTATAATATCATGTTTCTAAATTTAGGTCATTTATTCAATTATAAGCACATTGTATATCCCTTATATTATAAGACTTAATTTATCAACAGGGCGAGGATAAAGTTAAAGATCAAGAGGCATTGAAGGAAAATGACGAATTATTGACATGGTTGTTGTTAGAACTGTTCAAGATCGGCAAACACCCACATCCACATTCAAGACAAGTAAGTTTATTATTTTTTTTAAATGCTAATAAAAAGTTAATTTATCTGTTAAGGCTATTTAATTATCCTGCTAATGTATTGACAACGTCTTTTATACAGAAAACTAATTAGTTTAAACTAGCCAAAAGCTTACAAATGTAATATGGTGCTATATTTATCTCAGTAGCATATTTAGACCCCTATAAATATTTTTACTCATTAAAATAAGTAATTTTCATTATTGAAACATAATAAAAAGAAAGGTGACCTGCCTGAGCCTGAGCTTTGCATTTGTGTAAATGATCACTAAAAAAGCCGGAAAACATTTTTCAAAAGGAATTTTAAAAAATTATCACTCTGAACAATTAGAAAAAAATAAATGTAACAGTATAATGTTATCCATATGATTAATTTGGCCCTTTATTTAGATTTATTTCATTATCTAAAGTGGGACTTTTTCGTAGGCAACAAGCATATGGCTATTGGCGTTATTAAAGAACTGTCCAGAAAGAGAACCCGTAAAGAATTCTTTACAACACCTACAAGATGTTTTCATGGATTATTTATCAGAAAATAGTGGTAAGCTAGTGTTAAGATTTATATATTAGAGTATCTACTACCACCAATGCATTAAGAAATAATAAATAAATATATTTATCATATTTTTATCTTAATATTTTGATCAGTGAAAATAAAAAATAATTTGTGTTACAAAAATATATTTTTTCATTATGTACTGTTGTCATTATAACACTACTTGTATATCAATTATAAACAATATTTTAATTACATTTGACATAATTACAGACATAGTACAAGATGTAGCAAGCAAAGGTTTAAGTTTAGTGTATCAAAATTCTGACGAAAATCAAAAGAAAGCACTAGTGGGGCAAATCATAGAACAATTAACCAGTGGCAAGCGTTCCGTAGCTCAGGTTACTGAAGATACTAAGATATTTGAGGAAGGCCAGCTTGGAAAAGCACCTACTGGGTAAATGTTGGCTTTTTGTTTGATATATTGTAGGGAAGGTTAGAATGTCTTATTAGTTTCATTTATGTGGCATAAGCATTTTATAATATTATTTTTAATATATGGATTTTGAGTAATTCTTACATATTAAAACAAATGTGATGTCATTGAGAAGTAGTAAATTTAATTGTAAAAGAGAATGTTTATATCGTCACTTTTTTGATTTCACCGGTCTAGACTTCCTAAACACGTGGTTAGGTTATGACATGCAGTATCTTAACTAAATTATCTCTGCAAAATCCCCCCTACAAAAAGCTGTTAAAATGTAACGAATAGATAACTCACATATTTCTTATTATGTTTGATATTATATAAGAAGTTAAAAACATATTTTAGAAAATGTATACAAATATGAACAAAGTGGGCATTTAAATATTTTTCAAAACGCTTTGCCAAATAATAAAATTTTAGTTTGAATAATAGGTGAACTTTTGTTTTTGTTTAGAGGCAATCTGTCGACATACAAAGAGCTGTGCTCTCTAGCATCTGATTTGAATCAACCTGATTTACTTTACAAGTTCATGCATTTGGCTCATCACAATTCTGTATGGAATTCTAAGAGAGGTTAGTAATTTGTCTAATTCATTAATATTTATTAATAGTAGTGATTGAATGAATTATCAAATATAAAAAATTTAACAATAAACAAGGCAGGCAATACGAGTATGATATAAAATTTTCGAAAATAAAAAGATTTAATTGATATTGTTTCATTTTACATAATTATATAATTTCTTTGGAATAAGTTAAACCATGTTCTTTTCTATATTTAAAAAAGTAATATTTTATATTCAAAGAAATGAATTGTATTTTTTTACTAAAGCTACATATACAGGGTGGACTTGTCCGCACCACTTTAAATGAAACCACAGTTTTAACTACTGAATAAAAGCCTAATATAATTGAGAAAAAAAAAATTCCCAAAAATGAAAAAGTTATTTTTTCAAACAAAATAAATAATAAAATTATCGTTTTAAAATAAAACACCATTTGTAAAGTATAACATAGGCACGCACATACTTACCTGTCAAAGCGGCAACGTCGTAAGCTTATGTGTGCGTCACACGAAATACAGGTATGGATAAAAATCGTGAAATGAAAAAAAAATCCTACGTCCAAACTGTTGAGGTACCTTGATATTTTTTTTTAATTCTGGGTTTGAAATATTTTACCCTATATGCAGTTTCAGTAAAAGGAGCGCTGCCTCTTCCACCCTGTATATATCTAACCTGTTCCAACTTTTCTCAATAACTATCTTTTTCTCTCCTCAGATGTAGCATTTGGTTTCCATTAATTCACTTGACCCAAAAGAGATCCAAACATATCGGTTTTTCTCTATCCACTAAAAGAGGTTATATATTTATCTCTTTCTCCAGGTGCGGCATTCGGTTTCCATTCAATCGCGCTCCAAGCGGGGGCTCAGCTAAGCGAACATCTACCGCGCATAGTGCCGCGTCTGTATCGCTACCGGTTCGACCCCACGCCGCGGATACAGAACTCTATGGCCAGTATATGGCATGCTATAGTGCCTAATACACAGCATACTGTGAGTACAAGTCTTTTTTCAGCTTCTTCTCTAACTATCCAATATAATATGTAAAGATAATAAAACATAAGTTAAAAGAAGAAAAAGCTATGTCTTAACACTAGACCCTCTACATACCGAGGTTCTGTTGAAGATATCTGACTGAGAAGAATAAGAAGATTCGACTGTACCATATTAAGCGTACGGTAGAAAAGTCCTGGTAGCCCTGAAGTATACTTAACACCGCTTTGTTTTGTTACGAGGGCGAGAAAATGTAGATATTAAATAAATTATTCCCACTGCTGGCATTCGGTGTGCCACTGCGCGACGGTGTCTTTGTATAAATGTTAATAATATAAAAAATATCCAGGTCCACAAGTACCACAAGGAGATATTGAAAGATCTTGTGACCAACTTGACTTCAAACCAATGGCGTGTGCGAATGTCGTGTTGCAACGCTCTCTCTGATTTATTAAGGTAAAGTATAATTATTTTATTTACTAATGTTACAAAACATTCCCAACATAAGTGTTTCGTATTCCTTACTGAGAAGGCAAACAATTTGTATGTAACTATTTCTAAATAAACAAAAGATTTCAAAGCTTTCGAAAGATTTCAAAAGTTTGATGATAATCAGCTCTTTCCTACTTGTTTATTTACTTTTTGGAGCTTATGATGTTGCGAGTGACTAATTTTATTGCATATTAAATTTTGAAGCTATAATACGTATAATAATATAATATGGCCTATGGAATATAACAAGTAATATTTACATACCTAACTAATTTATAATATTTTAGGGGCGCACAAAATCTACACCAATCACTAGAACATTTGCCTACAATTTGGACTCAATTGTTCCGAGTGATGGACGATGTGCACGAGGGCACTAGACAAGCTGCCACTACCACTGCTAATGTATTGTCTAAAGTAAGTATTTACAATCTTACTCTGTTATGGTGTGGAATACAACATGAAGGTCATTTATTTTATTTTTATATGTCTATTCTAGTTAACATACAACAAATGTTGAAATTGAATCTGAATAACATACGTTATGGTGGGGACCCCGAAGTGATTTGAATACGTCATTCAGATCACACAAGTGATTCAAATAACACACAACTTTATAACATATTTCAATTATGTTCACAATAATAATATCTAATTAAAAAAATATATTTTTAATCGTATGTATTTTTTCTAGCTATGTATACAAGCTTCGGATGTCAATCAAGGCAAAGATGGAAAAGAAATAGTATCTGTTATTTTGCCCGTCCTGTTAGATACGGGGATTACCAATCTTGTTAAGGAAGTTAGAAGTGTGAGGTGAGCTTAGTATAATCAAAAGTAACAAAAACTAAGGTCGTCGTGCTGCATCAGTACAGCATCTGACTGTAAGCGCGACAGTCGTGGATTCGATTCCCACTTGGGTTCCGTTACTTAACGGAACGGAGTTCTACGTTCCCCCTGCCTACCCTATTATGTGCGAGATCTGGCGTGAAGCTAAAAAATAAATAATTAAAATCCAGTTACTTAAAACAGTTAAATTGCTTTATAAATTTGAACGTTCTTATAAATTGAAATTTTAGTCATAGGAAAACGTTTATGTTAGCAATAAAGATGATTACTTAGTTTAATGATAAGGTCATAGTATGTTATGGTCATTGGTTACTTTACAAGACACCATATTTTTTTAAATTACTAATATAAGAAACACAATGACGCCTAAAAATATTTTTATACAAACAAACATAATGTTTGTTTACTACAAAACAAAATGTACAATTACCAGTCATACGCTTGTGCCACGAGGGTCTCTAAATTAATAAATAACTTATAATATTCCATTCCAGTCTCCAAACAGTAGCCAAGCTAGTAACAGCAGCTGGCAACACCCTCACCCCATTCCTCGCTCGCCTCGTCCCAGCACTAGTGGCGGCGGCGGGCGAGTTGGAGTCAGCCAAGCTGTCCTACTTGAGCACAGCACTAGCGGACAGCGGCTCGCGCGAGCTGCTGGACGACATGCGCGCCAGTGCTGCGCGACATCACTATACTACTGACACTGTTGTTAAGGTTTGTACTGCTTTTTTTTTAAGGTTTTATTTTCTATTTAAAACGTCGACTAGTCGGGGCCGCATTAGACTTAGATTTTTTAAAGCTTTACGCATTATTTACTCGGGAAGAACATAATCAAAAGGAGGTTAGTCGGCCGTACAATAAAGGCGAATTGGAACCAGTAAACTGTCCAGTACAGCAGCACAACACTAGCTGACACACTGTGGCTTGCGCAAGTAGTATTGGATGACATGATTGAGTGTGCTGTTCGACATTTTTATACTACTGATATTATTAGTGTTCAGTACTTGTAGAACTTACGAGAAACTTTAGGACAAAACTAGAGAGAATTATCCTTAATTGTTTTGTAAATAATCCTAACTAATTTTATTTAATACTCATATACTGGGAGTATATAAGTATTAATTGTTGGAATAAAAAGTGAAAGCGAAATAATTAATTTCCTACCGCCGTTCAAATTTTCAACTAAGTTTAAGTTGCAATCTTTTTGGTAGTCACCATTTTATAGCTCTCGGTTGCCTGCGCCTGTCACACGGACTCCTTATTATATGACATAATAATTATACCGCTTGTGACACCGACCGCTATACAACAAGGAACACACAACAGTATTAAATGTTGATTACGGTACGGTCGATGATTATTTTCTTCCCGAGTAAAAGCCCAAAAAGAAATGAAAACGAAAACTTAATTTCAGAACGGCAACAATTCGTTATAATATATATATAATATAATATATATATATAATATATATATTACTTAGTTTTTAACAGATGCCTATAATCAACTTAAGCTTTACCTAACCTATCAATCGACCAACGAATTGTTGCCGTCTATATATATATATATTTATTTTATTTAACATAATACAGTTTTGTTTATGAAATATTCCTCATTAACATTATTAAATAGTTTTTTAACCTAAAATTGACTGTGAATAACGAGTGGTTAAATAGCTACAAAATATGTTAAATTAAAATTATGATAAAAATATTCTCTTACAGTGCATGCCGTTTATAAACGTAGATGTAATGAAGGATATGTTACCCAAAATCCTCGAGTTGACAAAATCTCCGCAACTCGGTACCAAAGCAGCTTGTGCACATTTCTTAGTACTTTCCGCGCATTATCTAAGGGCTGACTTAGAACCAGTTGCTGGTAAAATTATGACTAACTTGTTGAACGGAATATTCGATAGAAATGCGACTGTAAGGAAAAATTATGCAGAGGCTTTGGGACAAATTTCAGCGCATGCTAAGGTTCGTTTTGAATATTTTGTTTTTATTCGTCTAGTTTATATTGGAAAAGTATCGTGACGTGACGCAGTACGACAGCGTCTGACTGTAAGTCAGCGTTGGTTTTGAATTCAACTTTCATTCCGGAGAACGAAATACTGTTTTTTGTGTATTTTCATTACCCCACTCTGCCAGACAAAGAACTGCGTTGAGTTCCACTTCTCAATACGCACTACGTATACACTAGTCGCATTACGTCTTAAACACTAGATTTTGACAGCTATGCGGAAAAAAAGCATGACGCTGTTTTTTTTTAATAAAAAATCCTTTACTACAGGCGCAATCTATAGAGAAGTTAATGAAGAAACTGGTGAATCTCTATGAAACAAAAGAAGACGACGCCTCAAGGTCGGCCATTGCCTTGACACTGAAGTCAGTAGCAAAAGCTAAGATCGAGCATATTAAGGATAATGAAGAAATATTAGCACCTGTTGTATTCCTTGCAATGCACGCTCCTAAGGAGAATGGTCAATATTATACTGATATTTTGTAGGTTATGGGTAGATACTGATGGTTTAGTCAACTCACCCACTTTTTGTCTTTGAGATTGCGCACAACTTTTTTGATACAGGTAATAAAGAATTTCCATAGACAAATTCATAGAAAAAAAATATGTTGAAATGAAATGGAAACCATTAAAGCTAGAACATTTCTATCTATTTTTAGTCAAAGTTGCTACAATTATCCTCTATGGAATATTTTTTTATGATGCCCCAAACTGGTAGTACAAAGCGCGACGTTTTGTTTCATTGTACAAAACACAATGCTTTTAAAATTCCATTAAGTAGAGTAATTTATTATATTACCTATTATATTATTATCTTGCCTACCCGCAAAAACAAAAAATCTTTTTCTAAAAATATAACACAAAATACAGATTCAACAACAGTAGAAACGTTTGAAGAAATCTGGTCAGATATGAGTCCGACCCGCGCAAGCGGCATACGACAACACTTGCCTGCTATACGAGCTTACACTGAACTTGCATTGTCTTCTGGTAGCTGGACGAAGAAAATACAGGTAAATTCGCATAATATTTTATTGTTTATTTTTTTATGATTTTGAGTTGTTTGACATGATGGATCCTATCCTTGTCAATGCAGTGCTGTCAAAACTCCATTAAATACCAAATGAAAATAACTTATTAAGTCAAAGTAATTACAATTAAACATTAAAGTAGATGTACAATATGAATAAACTTAAAAAAATATTTCTCTATATTATGCTGGAAAATGCATGGAACACATTCTGATGTGATTCTAAATAGTAGGTTCAGTTCTGAACAAGAGATTTTCTATATCAGGAATCTCTTTGGAATGTGCAGGAATAGAGAAAAATGTGACGTTAGATGGCGGAGTTAACGCTGCTCTTTATTAAAGATGCAACCTTTGCTTACCATTTGGCTTGTTGTCGGAGGTTTCTTAAACTTTTACTATGTTTGCTTATTTTTAGGCAGCAAATGCAATTAAGACAATATGTAAAGAACTGTCAGACGGTCTTGGAGAGGAAAGGGAGGCATTCATACGGTCTTTACTAGCGGCGGTACAGGGCAAGACTTTTGATGGGAAACAACATATTTTGGAAGCCCTTGCTGATTTGTGTGTGTAAGTATTATTGTGTTATAATCATTAAAAAGTGTAGCAATTCGATCGTAATAAATTACAATATACATTTTATATTAAATCCATTAGTGTTACAAAAATGCATTTAAATTTTGAAATGTCATGTGATTTTGGAAACGCGACACGATGGAAACGCTGAACGCCGTGTTGCTCTGCTTCGCCGTTACTTGGTCATGTAAATGAGTGCACTGATATAGATAATAACAAATGTTGCGTTGGTTTTATTAACATCAATTAACAAAAATTACTAATTTGAATATATAAATACAACAGAGTAAAAGAAAACGAAACACCCCTCTCTCCGTCAATATCTACCGTGTGCATCGACGCGCTAGTAGCGGAGAGTCGCAAGCAGGAGCCGGCGTACAAGCGCCACGCGCTGACGGCGCTCGCGCGCGCGCTTCCAGTCGCGTCCTGTGACAGGTTCCACCAGCTGTATGAGATTGTTAAGCAGATATTGTCTAAGGTACGGTTGGTTATTTTTACAATAGTGACATATTTCTCCGTTCTTTGTTTTAGTACATTGTTTGAAATATAAATATTATTTTGAGTGATATTCGAACTCACTACCATCAGACACGTTGTACCTACATCGTGGCAGAGTTACAATTTAATGAAATGTCATATATAGGACGAATTATCAATGGACAAAGATTCAGACGAAGAAGACAACGAGGGCGTGCGACAGAGACGGGAACAGTTGACAGCGTTGAAAGAGGCTGCCTACGATTTACTGGGCAAGGCGTGGCCTAAAGATCCACATACACAAGGTAGAGTAAAATTAGCATTGATTTCTATTCTAATATTTATATAATGAAGAGTTTGTTGGATTGAATCTGCTAATCTCAGTAACTACCTACTGTTGAGAATTAAACAAATCCTTGATGGCAAGTCGAGTTAGTGAGGAGCGTCGCGAGGACGCGCACGCAGTCGCGTGTACGATTCAATAAAGTAAAATACATGTAATACTCTTTTAATATATATCCCGACATGAATACCTAAACACTGATACGATTAATTTAATATAATACATCATTGTATGTGTCTCATACAACTCGTAGTTATTTTGATCTGTCCACAGGAGCGAGACTGCAGGTAAAAACTAGTAGTAAATAGGTTCATTAGTGTAGGTTAAATTTACATATTAAAAAAATACTACATCTTTTAGGCTAATTAAGCCGTTTTCTTTATAATTATAAGATTAATGGGGTTTAATGTTCTTTTCTAATATAAAACTTAAGCATATGCGAAAATTTAATTTATATATCAATTTAGCACCTAGAGGTTTTTGCGGCACTTGCCACACAGGATTGATAAAAATATTTATTTTATTTCCAATAGTCAACAATTACTAAACTTAATGAGACTGTTCAACAAACATGAGTCATATTTATTAATTTTCAGAAAAATACCAAGATCTGTACTTCGAGCATTGTTCCAAATCATACCCGTCCAGTTCTCGTTCGACCCAACTGGCCATACTATCGTCAATATCGTCGGTAGTGGAAAGGCTCGCAGTGTTACGTACAGAACCCATGGACACAGAGGAGCCAGTGGTCCAAGCGGGCAAGGACCCTGTTTCCATGGTTACCGGACATGTTGCTAGCATAGTCGAGTATACGCTTAGTGAGTTGTTTTTTTATATAATTTTGGTTTGGGCAAACTGGTGTATTTTATTGATGGGATTGACACTCCGTCCGTAACGGTAACAGAGTACTCGTTATGAAGTAACATATAATTATTTATTGTTATAGGAATTAACATAAATTTTATCTATTTATTTTATTCTTTTTATATAAGTTTTTTTTTTATTTTAGAAAATAGCAATCAGGTGCGGAATCGGAGGGATGCTCTTAATTTAATGGAAATCTTGATTAAGCAATTAAAAGGTTAGTGAAGTTTTACTATAATATTTTTTGTAACATTATATGTATATAATATTATGTATAATACATTGAACTTTTTCAACATGCTATTTTGTTTTTCTTATTTCAGAACTCCAAAAAACAGATGAATTAAATAAATTAAAGGATATTTATCAAACATATGCTCAAGATTTATCTAAGGAATCTTCACACGAGTTGCGGGCCAAAGTAGATAATATTAAAGTTTACTTCAAGTGAGGTCACTAAAATACCAGTTACCATTATTTATACTGAAAACTGACATGTGTATTATTAATAAAATGACTTTTCACAAAGTGTTTGATTATTCGTTTCTTTTTGAGGCTAACATGGGACATCGTCTGCCTACAAACAAAATGATTAAAGATCGATTCTTATTTCGGGATAAAAACGACGAGACTAAATTAAAATGCGACATTGACATTGCGTTTTCCCATTTCTCACCTTAGCGGGTTAGCCAGAAAAGAAGTGTTAAAAGACAGTCCGTCCTTTCAACTTATTCAGACAACGCAAAAATGGAAATAAATTAAATGGCATCAGCGAAAACTAATTCAAAATGATCGCGTGTACAATCAAACACTTGTTAAATGTATGACTTTGAAATTAATATTGAACATTGCAAATAGGCCATTATCCTATCCTATCCTATATCTTATAAAACAAAGTCGCTTTTTGTGTCTGTCTGAACTTTCTAACTCTTCTTCTAAACTACCCAACGGATTTGGATGCATGCGCTGCTTTAATGGTACATACTACATGAAAAAAATGTACTGGAGTATTGTTCCTCTTAATAAGATCTACAAAAAAGTCCGCGATGGCATATTCGTATCTTTTAAGAATAACGTGTAGTGATCATATTTCTGTCTAAAAATAGTAATTTCAATATATTTTTTATTGTGAGGGATATTTTTCCATAATGGTATTAATCCTTATCCTTTAAAATACTTTATTAAATTTCTACGTTAAACGAAGATAAAATTTGCTTTTAAACTATTTCGAAATTGCGAATAGTTTAGAGAAAAACGCATTTAATTATTGACACATCACGCCGTTCACACATCAACTGTATCGAGTCAAGTTTCACTTATCCCTTACTCTCAGCATATAAATAAGTATATTAGTTACGTT
>HE670938.1:91739-112467 GCA_000313835.2 Heliconius melpomene melpomene
TAATGCTTAATACTTCAAAGCCTTTACCGTATATTTGTAATAAAGCTATACATATATACACTAAAATGAAAAAAAAATCGAAATATATTTATATACAAAAATTACGTTAACAAAACTAACACGACACAGTTACGGGAAATTCCAATAAATTATTTGTATCGTACGGCAAAGTTCAATGCAATTGAATATTCTAAGAAATTGAGAAAAAAGGAAGCACAATTATTGGAAACCACGTATGTATGTATATTGTATGGGGGTCTACGATGGAAGACTTGCCCGCAGCGGCCCATGCCAACCCTAACGAGGGCTACGATACTTCCGCCACGTGCACCTCGAGAGAGCGCACTGATAGGGTATCCCTCCAAGGCGACGCGCACCAGTGCATCCCTGCTGGTGTGTCAAGTGGCGACGAATGCGGCGTTGGAAACCGCCACCCAACACGACATGTCCAGAACGGCGGGAGGTGGAGGACGGAGCTACGTAGAGCTACGTGGAATGTAAGAGAAGAAAGAGGTAGGCAGAGCCCTTAGCTTAGGCGCTCCGTTCCCGCTGACTGCCGCGCTAGGGATACACCGTGAAGCTAGATTAAATTAGATTAGATTATGTCTAAGATATATATATATAGAGGGGGAAATTGCAGTACAAAAAACTATTACAAACCTGTAAGTTCATTTCATTGCATACGCCCGCAAACTTAAATTTCTCAATTAATAAGTTGTACTTACCGTTCACCCGCGTTCCTGAAATTGATACGGATCGCTCGATGGGCGAGTCCGACTCGCGATTGACCGATTTTTAGTATAGGTACATATAAGCATTCTGAAACATTGTAATAAAAGAAGTATGAGCGTAGGGCCCTGCTTGGAGAAACAAAGGAGAGTGATTCAAGCATTTGCTCTTTAAGATGTTTTTGTAAAGGACGCTTAGTCTCATTCAACAATACAAAGCCTGGTCATTAACTTCAAGGTGTTTCGTGAGATCCCAGTTCGTTTGAGTATCTTTCTTTTCTAGCTACATGAAGTATTTTACTTTGTCTATATTCGTCTACTGCTTATTGCTAATTAGACCGAAAGTTCCAGTAATAAGTAACATTTCCTCCGTTTGTTGGAACCGAAAAAACACCAAGTTATATGTACAATTCTGTCCCTTAGTTGATTTTTAATCAACAAAAAAGGTGTTTAGTCGGATTTCTTTTTATTGTAATAATATATATTCTTTATTGCACAAAGAATATATAGAGCTGAGAGTAATTACATTGAAATATAATTATAAGCACTGTATCTTCAACAGGAAACGTATTTATGTATATATGTGTATTTAAATATATATTCTAGAATCTATCTTACGTTTTCCTCCTTAGAGAATTGCGCTTTCATTTCGACAGGTAATGGCTTTGTTCAATGTATTTTATTATTAACGAATACCATTTTCCTAGTATTAAAGTACATATTACACAATTTTAAGATAAATGCCATACATGATTGAGGTATTGCCATGCATAGTTTTTGTTTTTTAGTGCACTTTTCGTGGCAAGACAATGCAGTAGGCACAGAAAATCGACGTTAAAAAACGATGTGGGATAAGAAAAATGATCATCATATTATTGCATTACAAAATTCAAGCAAATCATTCATATGAACGCTAAACGAGCCCGGAAATATTGAATATGATTTGTTTGTGAAAGTCATATTTTTGATATTGAATAATTGAATATTAAAAGAAAATTATATATCCATTAGAATAAAAAACGATCGATAAGTTTAATCGGTAAAGCATTGATAAATTAATTCAATAAATATTTTGCGGGTTCTCTACTTGTTAAAATATATATACATAAATATTTATGTATTTAAAATACATTCGAGTTGTTCATTATAATTAATATTAAACAGAATGATTCTTGACTCGATTATTCAAGAAATAATTACTGCAGAACGAGTTTACTTTGTTTTTTCAACTTCACTTCAGCAGGGAACCTAGTGTTAAGACACTCCGTTCCCCCCCATCCGCCGAATTTTCGAGGCATTGCGTGTTGAGTGGCGGATCTCAACGCTGATCTTTTCCTCGACACCAGACCAAAAAATGAAAATATTAAATATTTTTTGCTCGACTGGGAATTGAACCCACAACTGACTCTGCGCCATATCTGGTTGGCTCTTATGGTTTACTATTAGAGAATAACATGTTTTTTTGGTGAAAAATTATACAAAATAATATTTTTTGTTCAATCTTCGAAGTGGACGCTAAACAACAAATATAAATATTTCAGAAGACATGTTAAATGTTGAATTGGATGAGAATTATTCAGTACTGTACATTTCAAAATACAGTCGCGTTTCATGTTAGCAATATAGCTAAAGCTTTCTTTCATCTACAGCGATAAAGAATTTTGTATGTTTAAATAAATTAAAAGTATTTTATGAAAAAAATGGATAAAACACATAAGAAAAAATAATAATTTGAAATGTAAAAAATACAAATATTTTAGGATATTTACACACAAAGAATAAACTAAATTGTCTATTTAGAGTATAATTTGGTACATAAATGCTTTCAAGCGCCTCGAGGGATTAAAAGCCATTTAAAACTTTGTATTGCGCTCAACTTTTCCTGTGAACAACGGTAGCTTAATTTGATGAGACTTAAAATTATAGTTGCCCTTGTTATTCTGTTTTAATATAGAACAAAAAAAAACATTACATTAATGATTCATCCCCTTGCTTGGTTGCTTGTAAAAAATATAGTGTAGGTTTTCTCTAATAAAACAATAAAAAATAATGTGCGTACATTTATACGATTATATTTACGAAAAAATTATGTACTACTAATAGAACATGAATCTAGGTTTTTAAAATTTTTGTTTGTCCGTTTGTACACGCACATCTTTTGAGCTACAATTACAATTTCAAGATTGTATGTCAGTGGGAAGTACAATTTATAAAAGGTGACAAACTAAAATTTGCAAACGTAAGCACTTACCTTGAAATGAACGTGAAATGAACTACAGTTATAAGTTTGTAATGGTTTTGTAGATATTTTCCTTTATTTGTGCTGCAAGTTCTCACACCTTTGCCATTTGATAATCTACGTCCACGGGTTTGATGTTTTCTATGCTCCAAAGGACCGTAGAATTGAATATTTGATATTAACTCTCGAGATGGATCTCGAGATGAATGTTCACGGCAGACAATAAACTGATTCCATTTATTTAGATAATATAAAGAATTCACATTGATATTTTATATATCTGAATGATCTTTTTTGAGGATGAGTTCAGATGTTTAAAAAGCCTATAAAAAATAACACAAAACTACAATGTGTATATTTACAAAACCATATACGGGTATTTACCTAAAACCCTTTTTTTTTCAAACAAATAAATATACCGTCCAACGATCGGCACAGATTTATTTTGCAGTGTAAATAAAACGAGATACTAAATATCGTTTACTATTTAGAATTCTCCTCTGCGTTCACGATTCAACGGTGAGTACCAATTAATTATTTGTACTACAGTCTATTGGGATTCATGAAGTGTTATTTTGCTTTTGTAACGTTCTTTTAAATAACTAATGGGCCGCGAAGTAAATACTTCCATTTTTTAAATAAGGAAAATTTTATTTATTCCCTTTTTGTTTTTTTATTATTCCTTCGTACGATAAACGTGGGTCTTTATTATTCGTTAGTGGACATTAATTTATAAATATTATTGGTCCATTTTTTATTTGTAATAAAAAATATTCTTTTTATCTGTTTATCTGTTGAAATTTGTAAAAATGTGTGCCATATTGTTATTAATCTGTTAAAAAAATAAACCTGGGTTATTATACTGTAAACATTGTGTTTAAAAATATGCTTGTTAAATATTTGAAAATGTTTTTAATTAAAATTATTTTAGTAGGACATTTACATGCCAAGAAAAATAATATTTATTATAAATACCTAAAGAGCTTAACACATAGCTTGCTTAACAAGTTTTAATGCCTATAGCTGTAGTTTAGTGTCTGGTCTATTTGTATCATTAAGGCTGGCTGGCTTCGTGCCACAATGACCTGACTAAGCTGACCTGAACCAAAGGGTATCTGACGGTTTTAATTTTTCAGCTTAACATTATCTCTTATGCAATAAAATAATTTTATCAAGAATTAAAGTTATAAAATATTGTGTTGAATAAAAAAATTAAAGACTATTTTTGACGTACTTATCAATATCTAAAGAGAGAGAGAGAGAGAGAGAGAGAGAGAGCTTATTGGAAACTTTAATATAATAATGTACAGTACTTTCGACGAGTCGTGGAGGACTTTAAGCTAGCTGTGTGTAAGTCGATTGTACTTTAACTCTCATACATAAGAAACATGTTTTAAAACACTGTGAACTTCAATATTTTAAATGAACGCCTACAATTTTTCTGTCTTAGAATTGTTGGGGTACGATTGCATTACAACGGTCTGTAGTATCCCTAGTAGGAATATAGGAATCAATACTTTTGTTCATAACAAGGAGAATGTACTTTCGTTAATACACTTCACTTTTTAACATGATGAAACTAAATATATTTGGACATTTAGTTAAGCATATTGGGCGTAAGCCAAGTTTACTAAAAATGTGTAGCATATTTAACTATGTAAAAAATAAACAAATTAGTTTTGATTCAAGCCTCAACGTCGGCAGTTTTAGTCCATTACATTGAGCGTGGTTAGATTTATGTGTTGACGAGTCCCAAAGGAGCGAGTTGGCAGATTGCCACGCAGTTGACCCGCGGTAGAGGTCAACGCACAGTGAACATTTTTAACGGTTTATTACAGGTAGAAACTAGGAACGAGACGTCTAAAAATAATGATGCTGTGACACCGCACGACTTCTCAATTTTTCTCAACATTAAGAATTGTATAATATAAATACATTTTTTTTTAAATTACGCTTTTCACAAGAGAATTGTATTATTAAAAATGACCCACTTATCACTTGGTCTATAATATATTTGAACTTCAAAATAGAAGTTAATTAAGAAGAATAATGGAAAATTTAATAGTAATGGAAATATATCTACTGCTCTGACAATATTTGTTAGCTTTAAGCTTTGTTTGTGTATGAATAACAGCTAAGGGAGACAGGTTAATGTAGCAAATATCATGGAATTTAGAGCTCTCTATATTCAAATTGAGATATTTGTTGACAGTTTCATCCATTAATATCCATAGATAATACATAACAGCTTCATGATATATTTATGATACGTTTATGTTAGTTAACACTTTTTATTTAATTGTCTTTACGAATTTGGTTCAAGAATTAACTATTATCATTCTCTTTTCCACTAAAAGTCCTATTTCGAAATACTGGCCAATGGGTAAACATAATGGAAGTTTGAGTAATTGACAATGAAGTATATTTCAGTTATACATATCATATACTTTTATATATGTCGGTATACGTTTGAACAGAATAGCTCTGAAAGTTCTACAAAAACATCAAAGGGCGGATTGATCCCTTTTAAGATGTTACACGAATAAGTTTCTTGCACGTATCTTATAGTGGAAGTGAAAATATTTGATAAGATATTATAAAAGCACTTTACTATGAGTGGTTTTTCGTCTATTATTTTAATATTAGCTTTTTACTTGATATTTTCTTCCTTTTAGGGTCCCATCATATATTAAAGAAAAAAAAACCTTTTACGGGAGCAGCATATAAGGTAAAATATTTTAAACCCATACCTAAAAAAATTATCGAGATCCCTCAACAGTTTAAATAAAATCACGCTGTATCCCGCACATACTCGTAACAAGGTAGGCAGAGGGAACATAGTTAGAAGAAACTCCCGCCCCACAGAAACCTCATTTCCGTCGAATTTTTCGAGGCACATTTAGTTTTGAGTGGCGGAACTCAAGGCTTTTTGTATTGGGTCCAGAGCAAAAAAAATAATATATTAAGAAATAATAATTCAATTCCTCGAGTGGGGATCGAATCCACAACCTTCGCGTTACAGTCACACCCTTGTGCCCCTGGGTCACGATGGCCTCTTTAGAGTTAGTAATATTATTTTCAGTTCATGATTTTTATCTAACTGAAACGTGTGACGTAGTTGTTCCATATACATTAACAGCAAAGAGATTTGACCTTTCATATTACCGAAATATATTTCCAAGCTAATCAGAATTTCTGTATTGTTCTCGCCTAAAACTAGGTGTGAGTCGTTGTGATAAATATCACATTAGAGAGACTACCTAATATGTATCTAATATGTTATATAATAATAAATAATATTATATTATTACCTTGTGTGTGTGTGTACCTCATAATGAATTCACCAGCAACTTTCATAATATAAAAAATAATTTGGGTTTGTTTTTTTACCTTAAAAATATATTTTTGTTCGTGTTCAGTGACATTTTGTAATGGAAGCATTGTTCTCAACGTTTTAACTGAGGCAGTCAGCTAATTCGACCGTTGTCAACCCTGACCTCCCTGAAATAAAAAGGCCGGTGTACGGTCAGCAAGTTTATTTGTAATTGTCTTCTTTACGTATAACCGCTATTCTTTTTCATAGGTCACTAAATTAGATTCAACAAAAGACTATTAAAAAGAGAAATTGTTTGTCTCGTTGATCGAAAATTGAGAAATAAAGTATAAATAAATCTACAATAATCTTTCTTGCTTTTTGTTCTTGTTTTTTAGCGTCACGCTGTATCCCGCATATAGCAGGGTACGAAGAGTTAACCTGAGAACCCAGTGTTAAAACACTCCGTTGCCATTAAGTTTTACGTTCATTTTGTATGCTACTAGAGGTAATTTTGAAAATGCTATTGATTAACAAAAAAAACTTATGTAAATTTAATATATTGTAACATATTGTAAATTTCACATATTCCCCATAATATAGTGCTAAGCTACTACATATTTCAACTTTGATTGTTTTATGTTCGATTTCAACCCACAATTATTGTGTTCCATTTTAAACGACATTATTGTACAGCAGTGGCGTTTAATATATCCATTCATAAGAATCCTTTATTCTTATAAAACTTTATTTAATAAAATTATGCAGTAAAAAGATCACGCTTTTAAACGTATCAAAGTAAATTATAAAAAGTGTGAATAAAACTCCAGTTATTCTAAAACTTCGTAACCATCTAATTTGATCTTTTTTAATCTGATCTCAACAGTTTCTGGCATAATGAATTTGAAGGAACAAAAGATTGCTTTCTCGGATTTAAAAGATTTTTCTTATATGTACGAGTATATTTTCCAATAAATTTGTATCAATTTTAATATGAGATATTTTTTTCAAGATAATATATATTTTTTTTAAATTTCACGTTGTTTATCTCATGGGGTAGTATAGGCAGAGGGAACGTAGGGTATTTATATTACACTCCGCTATCTATTTTCCGCCTAATTTTCAAGACATTGCATATTAAGTGACTTTCAGGTCGTTGACTTCCTTTCCACACCGCGACTTGTCTTGTTACAAGACCAAAGAATTAAACTAATTCATTACTTCGAGTGGGAATTAAATCAACAACCGTCGCATTTAAAGTACCGCTGTGCCACGACGGCCTTAAAAACATTACTAATGAATATTTAATTAATTTTTCTTTTGTCATGTTCTTTAACTAAATTCACGTTGTCATGGAAAAAGTAATTAATATGTATAAAATCTTATGCTGTAAGATTATATAAATATTCATTAGATTCGTAGGCTTTTCTTTCTATTTCACCTACCTACCGTATTTTATTACATTATTTTTACAACTAAAACTGACCTAATCGTTTTTATTCCTAGCAGAATTGTAAAAAAATCAGAGAAAATGATACATTTTTTCTCTTTCTTTTAAAACTGCACTGTAATCTCTTCCCGCTGTTGGACAGTCATATCCACTTCCTTTGGTTGACTGGAAGAGATTTCTTTTAGAAATAAGCCCACCATTGTTAACGAATATCTCAATTTTGTTTTACTTATATGTTTTTTAAAGTGCAATAAAGTATATATACATTTAAATATTAATTTCTTTTCTGGACAGCTATTATTACAGTGGGCAATAGCGAAAGACGTCTATAATATAATAAATAGTTTAAACCGTTTCAGCGATTATTATTTGTTATTTATTTACTGTAATTGATTGATGAAAAAGTGAAGTGAAAAAACTAAGAAATATATCTGCTATAAATTATATACCTATGTATATAAACTTTAAAGATTATTAAAAACAAATCGAGGCCAGTTGTGCGTGACTTCCGCCACTCAGCAAGCAATACCTCCAGAATTCGGCGGAAAGTGGGGAACGGAGTGTCTTACACTACTCTGCCCACTCTGTCTTACTCTGCCCACCCTGCTCTGGTTCACCCTGCTGTGTGCGGGATACAGCTGATATATTCTTTAAAATAAATACATCTGCATTAGATATTTGAGGCTCGCTTCGTAGAAACTAAGTTCTCTCGGGAATATTAATAGTACGGAAGAACTCGGTCTGTAGAGGCTATACAATTAGATTTGCTTCACTGAACACACTGACAAAGAAACTTATGCCTCGATAAATACTCTTTATAAATATTTAATAATACTAAAATATAGTTAACTATGTAATATGTATGCAATTTTCAAATATATAGAAAAAAATATTTTAAATATATAACAGATTAAAAGAGAGTAAATATTAAAATTAAGAGCTATAAATAGTACAAATTTAGAACCTGTTCTATTAAATACAGCTAACCCATAATATTCAGATATAGCGTATGAGAAACTATCGCCAAACTCCCTCCAGCAAAACAAATAAATTGAATCTACGAGTAAGTTGTGCCGTAGTAACGACATGCATGTAAAACTAACGTGATCAGACGTTCCGTTTTGAACGGGACTGTCCCGTTTTTTGTTTACGTGTCCCGGTGTCCCAAAATATGCATCCGGGACGTACAAAAATCCCGGTTTTTCGGAATCTCATGTAAATTTGGTCTGTCAAATTCTGCAATTTACGCTATTTTTAAAAGGTAACTGAATGAAACAAATAGTTCACAAAAAATGGAAGTATTAAATTATTCTGAAAGTATCAAATATACACAAAAAACTAAATAACCTCTAAATAGACCGAAAGCCACTTAAAAACGGAATTTATTAATATAATTTTTTCTTAACTATCTCCATCCATAAATTACGTGCGGCTTTTTCTAGGCGCTTACTAATCCGAGATCCTAGGACAATGTTCGTATGAACATTAAATAATGTCCATAGTACGTCTCCATATATCACACAAGGAGGAGGGGATTAAAAAATGGTAGAAAAAACATCTAAATAGACCGATCAATTACAATTTTATCACTCATACGTGTAATGAAACAGATAGGTAGCGTAAACAAAAATAACTTATTGACATGGTGTCTGACCCTGATGTAGGTCGGTAGTGTGGCGAAGTGCCAACTGCTTCCAGGAGAATCGACGACAGTCAAGTTATCCAAGTCTCTGTCTCGTATAATGTGCAATATCTTAGTGGGGCGCTAATGAAGCTAATTCAATTCGAAAATTCACGTCGCTTTCATTTCTATTTTTCTATTTTTATACAAAAACCACGCTATGCTCTAGATATAAACGGAACAAGTTGTTTGAAAGTATCAAAGCTTATTTTTTATTAAAAGTAGCTAAGAAGGAAGTAAAGCAGGAAGCAGAGAATATTTTCTACAATCAAAATATTGTCACTCATTTTTTTCCTTGTACATTTTTACTAATTTTGTTATTTCATTAAATTAACGATCTTATTCGCCTGAGACTTCTAGGACAAGACTTCGCGGAAAACTTAATGAGAACCGGAATTATAGCTATCTCGTAGTTTATTAATTAAGAAATTAAATTAAGACAACATTTTGAGGATTTTTTGTGTGCCTAAAGTATTTCCTAAATATTTTAATATTTAAGTTGTTGGTTCATATATCACTGTTTTTGACTCATAAGTGTGAGTTGAATTGAATAGCATTTAACATCAATTCTTATGTCTTAGTTTTCAAGTATTTATAGACAGTACTTTATGTAAGACGTTAAACAGATTTACTCAATATATTAAGACATCTGTATACGAGTATGTTACAGGAACGTACTCGTATACGGTTGTAAGCGTTATATCTCACTGAGACCATCCCATCCATTATTGTGCTATAGTGCGAAAAGCAAGGCGCTTTTACGTGCGAGTCGTGTGTGGTTTAAGTGAACATGAACTCAAGTTGATGTGAATATTTATTTTAAACAAAACTATTTTCAACAACGAAGCAAATAATATGACGATTTAAGTAGGTAAATTTTTCAATAGAGTAAAAACTACTACTTCAATATTATATCTATATGAAAAAAATCCATGAAATCATTATTTATAGTAAACTAGCGACCCTCTTGCGGCTTCGCCCGCTTTTACTACTGGATTATTCATATAATGTATGTTTGCAAAACACTTAAGATAATGTGAAAATTAACTAAACCCTAATGCAACCCGCATTTTCGTAGTTTTTAATAAGGATTTTCCAAAAGTTTTACACAGCAAGGATTTTTTAGTAGGTACCGTAATCTTAAATCTGTGCTACTAATCTTTTCAAGTACTTATTAAAATATATTTAAATGACTATTTTTAGATAGTTAAATGACTATTTTTTAACGGAAGAAATTATAAACAAAAACCTACCTACTAATAACTACTACAAAAAATATGAAACCAAATATATCGCGCTGAAATAATACATTCAACTCCAATTATCCAATACGTGCAAACGCATCTAAATCTTTGTTGCTATAGAGGCAGGCGGGTTTTCTTTTTTCGAGCTTGTGGTTAATGCTGAAGAGGGTATTCTGTCCCTGATGAAAAGCAAGCACTACGTGGCTGCCTGTGAGGGAAATTAAATAGAATGCATCGGCCGGGAATCGAACCCGGGCCGCCCCCGGCAGGCGAGCATTCTACCACTAAACGGGCGCGGCGGACGCATGGCGAGCGGCGAGTCGTTTCGCAGCAAGGATTTTTTGACATTGTAACAACTTCTAAAGTACTTATTAAAATGAAAAACAGTAAAAGACAGTTTTGATCTACATTAAATGGCCTACGTAACTAATATACTTATTTATATGCTGAGAGTAAGGCACAAGTGAAACTTGAGTAACATACAGCTGATGTGTCAACGGCGGGATGTGTCAACAATTAAATGCGTTTTACTCTAAAACTATTCGCAATTTCGAAATAGTGTAAAAAACAAATTTTATCTTCATTTAACGTAAAAAATTAATAAAATATTTTAAAGGATAAGGATTAATTTAATTTTAGGATTAAATTAATTCCATTATGGAAAAATATGACTCACAATAAAAAATATATTGAAATTATTATTTTTAGACAGAAAAATGATCACTACTTACTTACTTAAAAGATATAAATATGCCGTCGCGGACTTTTTTGTAGATCTTATTAAGAGGAACAATACTCCAGTACATTTTTTTCATGTAGTACTTACCATTAAAGCAGCGCATGCGCGAAAGTGTCTCAACGGGTAGGACTTTATACACATTTATCGTATTTATGTTAATTTACATGAGAATGTACAAATAATAAACTATATATAAACCTTCTACGAAAAATATTCGACCTAATGGTGAAAACCGCATAAAAATCCGTTGGGTGGTTTAGAAGAAGAAGAGTTAGAAACAACAGACAGACACGAAAAGCGACTTTGTTTTATAAGATATAGGATACTAGCGGACCCGGACGCGGCTATGCCTGCTTGAAATATAAGAATATAATTTCTATAGAAATATAATTTCAATCTATATGAAATGCTAAAAGTGACTATTATATTTATTTTCATAAGGATGAATATCAAAATGACTCGGTAACGAACGCGGTCGCGTAGCGACGACGGTTGTTATTAACATGGCAGAATTAATTGTATGTCAAATTAGAAAGTATTTTAATTTATTAGTATATATGTGTAATGTAATATTATATAGCCTATAGCACTTCTGAAGAATGCAGCTTTCATACAAAACAAAAACAAAGTAAATCGATCCAGTAGATCCAGAGATCTTAGCGTTCAAACAAACAAACAAACAAACTATTCCGCTTTATTATATTAGTATAGATAGTATAGATAAACCGTTTCAGATATCCTACCAATTTATGTTAACTCAAATTTGTCTTAATTTCAAAATGGTGCAGACACGTGTACAAATGTATATAACATTGATATTGCGGTTACGTCTGCCACAGTCAGATAAGGCACATTATAGAGAGTATGCTGCAGCAGCAATGTGGTATCAATATAAATCGGTATTCACTGCGAGTAAACAAAGATCAGCTTCTATTTGATATCTAAGGTGGTGTCGCGAGAAACTGCTTGATAGAATTTCTTAGCGTTGCATTTCTTTGTGTTGTTAAAATTTGTTGATATCTTTTTTCTTAACTTCAATTGAAAGTATATTGAAAAAAATCATATTCAACTTTTATAATTCACATCGACCTATCATCATAAAATTGGCACGGAACCCTCGGTGAACCGCCTTGCACTTGACTGGTTTTTTTATAAAAAATGTGTTTTTTTACGAGTGGAGGCCTATGCTAAACTACTTACGCCGATCATATTCAAGATTTCATTTCAAATTGTATATAATATATTTATTTTTGAATTCCTCGCGCGCGCACACAGCTTTCGCGGCTTATCTTGGATGAGCATACACTCGAATTTCGTTTGAGGCAAGATTTTTGGGTGTAGTTACTAGTTACGTGTGAGTGTACTTGTTCTGCCCCAATGCGGTTTTCCGTAAAGAAACCTTTAGAATTTTTATATCGAGTAATTCCTTCTATTTTCCTTTTACATGATTGCAGAACTTATGAAATATGCTTTAAATTTAAATATTTGAAAATTATAAACAATTTAGTATTTAGTTATATAATAATAATTTCGTCTTTATCTCAATCTTATGTTTTTCTACAATCGCGGCGTTGAATTTCGCTATTAAACGTTCAATGTCGCACGAATTCTCCGGAAAGTGGGGAACAGAGTCTCTTAACACTAGGTTCTCAGGTTCCCTCTGCCTGCTTTGTGCGGGTTACAGCGTAAAGTTAAAAAAGAATAACTATAATAAGTACAGAAATATGAATTTATTGCTTACAGCATATTACGTATGCAAGAACACACACACTTTCTGTAATAAATATGAAAAGAAACATTTATATTTAATACATGTATATTCTCAGAAGGAAGAATTGTCTCTCTGTTAAACGTCTCAACGATGATAAACACAAAGGCCTCGGGAACATTGTGAGCAATTTGATAGCACAGACACGTGTGTCGTGTTATTCTGTCGGAGTCTATAGTCGCTAACTTGTTACAATTTCGTATTATCTTACATAATACTATTGAAAGTAACCGTACCTGCAGAGTTAATCCTAATTATTTTAGATATAAAAATTGTACTTGCATATTTATATTTAGTCCTTTTAGATTTTAATAATATTTCATATAAATTGTAAAGTGCATCTTAATTCAAATATTCTTTTTTGAATTGAGTATTAAATTTTTATTTTATTCCATATTTTTTCATTGTTTAGTTTAGTTTAGTTTATACTTTATTGCACACAAATAATAGAAAAAGTATAGTACAAATAGTACAGAAAAGAAATAAATAAAAACAAGTATGCAAAGGCGGCCTTATTGCTTCAAGCAATCTCTTACAGGCAACCTTTGATAAAAACAAAGGACTTAAAATATAAGAAGAGAGTGGAATAACGTTACGTGCAAAATAAAAAAAATAAACAAATTGTTTAATGTTATAATACTATTTCTCATTAATAGCTTTGAGGTAAGTCAGTAGACGCTAATATGTTTCGCTAATACATTACGAATAACGATATGACAGCTATACGGATAGAATCTATTTACCGTCCTCCGTGTTCGTATTACTCGTACCTTTTTTCATTTTTCACTGTTACCTTTTCTTTTCGCTGTGTTATTTCTTGATATACCTGATTTTTGATATGTCATTCACATTATATAATAGGTATTTACGAATTATATTATTTTTACTAATTATGTATATGTATGCCTTGTAAAATAATAATATAGAAGAGAATAATATTATTGTTGAATTTATCATCAGCTATTCTCGCTAGAGCTGCCTTCTGTGCTGGTGCCACCTTCCTGTACAAATGACACAAAGAAAGCTTTTTTGTATTGTAAAATTTAAAAGAGCTTATAATGGCCTAATTGAATAAAGAACATTTTGATTTCGATTATATATGTGCAATTGTAAATATACAGCAATATTGCAAATTATTTTGTTTGACAATTTTTTCTAAAGCGTACGCCAGTTGCCTGTGGCGGCGTGGCGGCGTTACCTTTTGGAATAATGCAAATTTTTACGTGCTTGACCGCTGTTTGCGGCACTCTACGCGTCACCGTGCGAGGGTTATGACAGAGAATACTAGATCAGAATTTTGTTTTTTTATTTACATTACGTACGTGTTGTCTCTTACATTATATGTGTGTATAAATAATGTAGAGAGCCTAGTGATATATTTTGCCGAACGTTGTCTAATTACACCTAAATAAGCAAGAAATTATTTTTTAATACAAATTTTCAATCCAACGGAAATTCAACTACCTGTCAACGCCGTCGCATATAAAGAATAACAATGAATATAATGTTTCAGTATTTATTATACACTACAATTTCAGTTAAAATTATATTATAAACAAAATTTTCCAGAGAAAAGTATGATAAAGCAAAATAAAATTATCTTCAGATGAAAAATTAGGAAACCTCATTTCAGTCCGTAATGATATTTTCGTCTACGCGAGCGTTGAATACAGCTCTTAGAGAATATAACAAAAAAAATCTTCAACATTGAAGAGTTAAAAAAAATAGAAAATCTCCTTGTCTCAATATAGCCGCCTCACACCATTCATTATTATTTCATTCACCCTCTTTCCACAAACGGTGGATCGAGCACTTAACCATTAAAATGGCGCTTTATAATTTTCAAATGAATCCATGTCTTATTCTTTATATTCTAAACGAATTTTATGTAATGTTTTTTATATAGTATATTTACTTTTCTGTTTTTGATACCGTCTAATCGGATGTAGTTAATTATAATTAAAAGAAAACGATTATTCACCAACAAAAAGAAATGTTACAATTATTGTAATGAATTTAATTTTAATAAAGATTAAGATTTAGATTAATAAAGATAAACTAAGTTATTAAACCAAAGCTTGCACTAAAATGTATTTATGCGTCAGTGTACATTTTTTTCAGCTTCGCGCTGAATCCCGTATGTAGCAGGGTAGACAGAGGGAGCGTAGTGTTAAGACACTCCGCTCCCCAGTTTTTGCCGAATTCTGGAGTCATTGCGTATTGAGTGGCGGAACTGAACGCCGCCTCGACACCAGTGCGAAAAAAATAAAATATTAAATATTTCATTTCCACAAGTGGGCATCGAATCTACAACCTGTAGCGGTTATGGTCACGTCACGTCTGCTCCACGAATGTAGAATTATATAGTTTGGATATTAAAAGTGAGTATTACTATTTCTAAAATCGAGCAGCATTTTATGAAAGACATAAAAGAGAATACGAATTATAATAAAACGTCTTGTAAATGTACGTAGTATATTGTGGGGCACGTTCAATTACAATTTATAAAACACAACGATCATTTTTGTTATAAGCGATGAACATTTATTTGAGAGCATGGTATAAAAAACACGTTACGAAAAGCTTTGTTTTACTTTTTAGGGTTCCGTTCCTCAAAAGGTAAAAACGGAACCCTTATAGTATAGCTTCGTTGTCCGTCCGTCTGTCTGAAATTAATATCAACTATTGAAGTCTACGGTACCCTGGAGCACAGTTTTTTTTTTTTTATGGAAAAAGGACAACGAGCAACAAGGCAAACGAGCGTTCGGGTCATCTGATGATGATCACCGCCGCCCACGACCCCGTGCAGTGCCAGAGGAGCTACAGGTGCGTTGCCGGCCTTTGAGGTGGAGATAGACGCGCTTTTTGAAGGTACCCATATCGTACCGACCTGGAAACACTGCCGCGAGTAGGCTATTCCACAGTTCGGTGGCGCGTGGAAGGAAATTTCTACGAAACCGCATAGTAGTGGAGTGCCACGTAATAGTGGTCAAGCTGATACTGGGGTGCACCAGCCCAGAGCATTACGACGTATTGGTGTATTATTGTTATTTATTTTTTTATGAAATCCGTAGATATGGTAATCAAAACATTTAGAATATTATTCCCGTGGACTCAAGTGAGAATTGACAATACAAAAAAAACCGAAATGTGAAAATATTTATGTAGTTCATTTCATGCAAAATGACCGCATGCGCCCTCAATTTTAAGTTTGTCAATTTTTATAGGTGGTACTTTTTGTTACAATCTAAAAATTTGTACGAAGCCGTCAGTGGGCGAGTCCGACTCGCACTTAACCGGTTCCTTTTCAACTTTGAAACTAAAAAAGCAACACGTAAAAGCAACTTTTGTACCTGAAACAGAAACTGTATACAAAATGAAAATGCCTTAAAACGCACTTGACGCACTATGAATAGCAATTCGTTTTTTAAACAAGTCTTTTATTTATAATTTTTTAAATAAATATTTTTAACTATATAAAACTATGTTCCTACTTATAATCTAGAAAATGTCTTATTGATTAACACAGGCTTATATCTTTAAATATGAAACTAAACAACAGACATTAGCTAAAGTGACTAAAACAGCGGCATGTAGAACAGCTTAGCCGAAACAGTTGTTTTAAGTTGTAAGTAGTTCAAAAGCTACTTAACCCTAAGGGACCCTTTGCGTTGTCTTTATACCACCTATTACTGACTAGGACTTAACAATGTGGACCTTCATTAAGAAAATGAGATATGTACTATATTATGTTATATATGTATAAAGACCGAAATTTTAACTAGAATATGATATAATCAGAAATATATATTTAAATTATTAAAATGCACAAAAACCCTCTGAAATGAATCGATAGTTTGTGCAATAAATACACAGATAATTTAGACATTTCATTTTGTTCTCAATTTCACATACATTTCTAAAGTCTATGTTTTGAATGGTGAATGTCAACGACGTGCCTTATGTAACAGAGCAGGTAAAGTGGTGATTTTAATAGTATAAAAATAATAGTTACAAATTAAATATAGAATAGACGTTTTGTTCATATGCTAAAAATATGATTCAATAATATATTTTTTAAAGATTTCCTCATGAGTTTTCCACTATTTTCCCATCTATTATACCACGCCTCACGAGTCTTGAAAATCAGTGCGGGTGACAGGTAAATTACTTTGAATTTATCTTCGGCGTCTTACATATTGTAGGTAATAGTGAGGTTCTGCATTTAATAGGATGTTTTATACTTCAGGGCGCGTTTCTGATAGATTTTACTGTATAATGTAAGTAAGACTTTTTTATAGGATTCTAGAATAAATAATTTGTTAGAATATTCTGACGATCACGGTGAGTGGAGAGAGAAACTGGCCTTAATGCACTCTATTCTTACCTGTAAAAGCAATGTCTTTGACATTTATGCTATGTTAAGCATATATTTCTCCTATCGAATTCCTATACATGCTGGCTATGTCATAATGTACTATCTATGTCTATGTCAAACGTATAAATTCTAGTTGTACTATTTTATCTCCATGTTTGTGATTAATGAATAACAAATTATACTAAAAGTGGGTTCTGGAAGGCGGAAATGGTCAGTTGCTGTGACGTTGGTCACGCACATAAATGACCTATTCTAATGACGTAGCTCGAATTTGATGGCCTGTGACTGTATTAGGTAAGCGTCAATTTCACAAAAGCATTTAGTAAATAATATTTTCTTAAAATGTAATAAAGAATAATGGATAATATCAAATAAAATCCATTATGGCGTAGTGGCACAATGCCAGATTGTAAACGCGACGGTTGCAGAGTCGATTCCTACTCATGGGGATTAACTGTTTTCATTTCCTCGCTCTAATAAAAGAGTCCGCCAATAAAAAAGTAAGATCTCAGAAATTGGAACCATGGAAAGGAGTGTTTAGCACTAGGTTCCCTGCCTACCCTGCTATATAAGGGATACAGTGTGAAGATAAAAATTGTCGAAAAATAATTTTATTTATTGGAAAGCAAAATACTATAAAATATATTTATTTAATAATGATAAACATTTCAACATGGTTAGGTTTTGTTATAAATACACTGCATATAAATGTACGTAGCTATATTGAACGAAAGTTTTGCCGTAATACCGTTCGACTTGACGTAGCCACTTGCCACCAAACTTTGTTACAACTTTGCCATAAATATGTTACTACAACAAAGTTGTTGCAATTTTCTTGCAATCCAAAAATAAATAAAAAAATATATGCTTATTTTTAAAAAATACTATATTTTAAGCTTCATTCTGTATACCACATATAGCCAGCATAGGCAAAAAGAACCTGTTGGATAATAGTAAACAATTTTCATTTTCTACATACCGTTTAAATTCGGGACATTGTGTGTGTGGAATTCAACGCCGCGCTTTATCATACTAGAGCGCAAAAATTAAAATAATTAATTCCTGCGACTAGGGATTGAATTTACAAACACCAAAAAATATCTTAAGCAGTCATTAAATTATCTTCAATTTAATAACTATTTAAATATTTATGAATTAACAAAAAGTTGGAGAGACCTATATCCAGCAGTGGACGAAGACAGGCTGATGATGATGATAATGATGATGATGAACAAAAAGTTGAATAATATATTTAAAGCGCAACATCCAGAGATAGAACGTGCGACCCCTTTACCAATAAATTTTCAATTTCAAATTTTACTATGTTACAGATATTCTGAAGCATTATATAAGAAACATAGGTACATTCATTTCTTTTTCACAATATAAAATAATAAAATACGAATACGTTTTGCATTTTTGTAAGGTTAAGAATTCAATTTCTCGAATGAAAGCACAAATCCTCTTTGACTTCTCCTTTATTTGGTAGAAAACTGTTAGTTAACTAGGTACAGTGCCTCGGGAACGATATTTTATATTAAGAGAATGACTTAAAGCTTATGTTTATATTGAGTGCTATATTATTTTTTTTATAAATGGATGTTGACCATTAAAACAATGGTGGTGGGTTCGATATTTACTGAGGTATTATTATATTTAATTCATTTTCTTTTCATTCAATATGTAATTTCTCAATAACTGGCAAAGTGGGGAGCGGAATACCTCAACACTAGTTTTCCTCTGCTTGTCTTGCTTTATGTGGATAAACGTGTGAAGCTGTAAGGTGTTGTATAATAATTAAAACTGCATTTATATTTAAAAAAAAATAGTTTTGGGTTCTATTACATTGATAAATGCCTCTACTAACAGTTTTTTCATATATCCTCCATGTATATACAGCGATCAGTTACAATTTTATTATATGTCTAGATTGTAACAATAATAATACAATAACGTACAATATTACCAAGAAAAATATTTTGATTTGAAATTCGAACATGTTGCTAGCTTTCCTTTGATGGAAAAGTTATTGAAAAATGTAAGCTGAGCGGCTTAAATCTATCGGGGAAACATCGAGAATAGTGAACACAGATCGGTAAAGCGTATTTTCAGTGCTGTCTAAGCCTGAGGTATTTTAGAACAAAGTCAAGAACTTAAATTGCTTTGTTAACAATAAAATTAGTTTCTCGATTGTTTTGAAATAGCTTTCCTTTAATTTGAAAAGGTTTAAAATGAAAATACCTTTAAAAAAGAAGCAGTATACTAAAATAGAAGAAAAAATTAATTAAATAAAGAACTCATTAAAACTGGTGTCACTCTCTTCTCAACTTTCAAAACGAACATGCAAATAAGTGAAAACTTATGCAAATATTAATTCCTTATGGTCTAATTTGTCTTTCCTATTTATTCATTTCATAAAAAAATGGTCTACGTAAATTTTATGTTGTTTTTTTTTCTAAATATGTAAAATATGTACCTAATTCTACGAACAAAGGCTTTTGAGAACGTGCACTTTGATATTTATTTTGCCGCTAGACAGTTCGGTCTAAAATATGCAAAACATACATGTATGAATATAATAATAAAGGCAAAAGGAAAATTTATGTTATCCATATTTTTGTGTTTTATTATACAATACTAGTTTTATTTCGTTTTTATATTATTTTATTTTTTAAACAGTTTCTTTTTAAATCTTCGTCTATCATTATATCATAGATGCTATATAATGTAAGAAAATCTTGTAACGCAATTTCGACATTTACCATATGATTTGCTTGAAAACAGTACATTCACATGTGTTTATTTTGTAATAGCATTAACCCAACGTCCTTACCAGGGAGATCAGAATAAACGGTAAAAAATATATATTTTTAGTTTTTTATTTGCGACTTTATTACATATAAAAATCGATTTTCTTAATGGGACTATAATCTTAAATATTATGTTATTAAAAAGATTTAAAAACAAATAAAAATAGAATGACGTAAGGTTTTTGGTAAAGTACCTACTTAATAAAAAATTGTAAAATCTTTTAAAAAGAGCTTTGATCTTTTTTACTTGAATGCGATGACAATGCAAATATAATTGTAGAGTAATATTTAACATAGCACATCTCTAAGGATTTTGTAGAAGAAAAACACGTTTTAGCCTTCATATTTGATGTTCGTATAAGGCAGATAAAGGACGAT
>HE670938.1:113646-129695 GCA_000313835.2 Heliconius melpomene melpomene
AATTTCAACAGATCACAATCTAAATATAGATTTAACATTAAAACCAGCTGATACTTAACTTTCTATAAATAACTTTTCTTGAAAACAAAAGTATCCTTGCTAATTGAATTCAGCGCACCGAGGAGTACTCGTAATACTCAGTTGGTGCTTACAAATTGATCTATTATTAAAATTAAAGGCAAAATTCCGTGCTATTCCTATTCCACGGCTGCTATTAATTTTATTATGGTTTTGGTATTAAATTGCTTTATCTTCGAATGAATATTTGGTTAACATTAACTTAGAATTCTACGAAGTAAGATACGTTTAATACATTTACGAGTACCAAGTAGTTATTTATAATACGAACTGGTGTAGGTGAGTGTATCGACTTAGAACAATTTGCATTAGGAATTACTGCCTATTAATATTTATTACTGTCTCAGAGCGCGGCTGGTGTTTATTACCAAGCCTATTCTATTTCGTTACTATTGTATTGTGAGGTATATTAATAGTGACAGCTGACAAAATGAGTTGATACACATACAAGGGACTTTTTATTATAAAACAAATGCGTACAACTAATATTCCAAAGCGCGCCGTTGAGTTTCGCCGCTCAACAAGCAAAGCCTCAAGAATTTGGTGGAAAATAAGGAACGGAAGTGTCTAAATAGGATACGGAGTATCCTAAAACTAGTTTCCCAGGTTTCTTCTGCCTACCCTGCTATTTGCAGGATACAGCGTGCAGCTAAAACATGTGCTGGGTAAGATTAAAATCATGTAAAAATTTCAAAAAAGAAAAAAAAGGTAGACAAAAGCATATCTTTATAGGTATATATATAGCTATGTTTGTGAAAGTAAATGATATTGGAAATATTTATGCACTTTTTCTTGGTGATTCATTCATTATACTCGTATACACAATATAAGTTCATATACATATATCTTTTTTATTTTCGATTGATTTATTCTATTTTAATAATAATAGTAACTCAGCAAATATCGATGGTGCGCGTTTGTGATTTATTTAAGCAACTGAGACGTCCTTTTAACATAGCCTGAGGTGATTCTTTGTTATATATTTGTAAATAGAGATATTCTCTATATCTCTGTGGTCCAGATGGGATGTTCTAAATAAAAATATATTTTACAATTGTTATAAACAAAATATATTCAAATATATTCATATAAAGTAATATATTTTTTAGTAAACGATGCATTTTATCTTTCTGATTTTCAACAGAATTGATAAGTAGTACATCAAACAATAGTAAATAAATTTGCATATGGACTTTAATATTGATGGAATTCATCAATATTTGAATGTTTTTTAAAGTCCAAATTTAGTTTAAAATTTTCGTAGAGCCGAAATTGAAATTTACTGAAAATAGCGAACAGGTTTTCACAAAATATTAAATTTTTAATTTAGTGCTAAAAATAGTTCTTGACAATAAATTATCTCTGATAATAGGCAACAAACAGTTTTTGGTCCAAATTCCATTCAGTTATTATTTGCAATAAAAATCTCTTAGACTGAATAGATTTGGCATAGCTTTGGCTTTGACCACCTCAAATCTCCGGTCAGATGGAGATTGAAGAATATGTCAAAATATAGAAAAATATTCGTAAAATGAATACTTCAAAAGTTTATATTGTCTCCGTGCAGCCAGTAGGAAAGAGTTTGTACGTGCCATACATTGTATTGCGATTTCGTTTAGTCAAGCGGATTAGCGCCTGTCCCGCACTGCGTCAAAGCTTTAAGTTATTATTTTTTAAATATAAAATAAAACATTACATAAAATGACCAATCTTAAAATTTTTTTTGGGTGGTATAAAAATATAAAATTATAGAAAATTGTAAATGATGTAATGTACGGGATAACGACATAGTTATAGTCAACTGTGATAGTGAACAAATATTTAAAAAATATTCCTTAGCTAAATTTTTATAATTGTAGTCACGATACATTTAAAATATTACTTTACTGCACACTAAAAAGAATAAACAGGTAAAAGTTAAATAATTTATGGACTTTCAACATAATACTGATTTAAAACAGGGCAGTTAATTAGCCTTTATAGAATTCTATTTAAAGAGTTAAATCCAAACGATGCATTTACAGAGGAATCCTAATTGTGTGGCGGACAGGAGTGCTGTGTACAGAGCAAGGCCAGCGTGGCGCGTGGCCAGGTTAAATATCATTCGATTTACATTTTCAGTGCTAGCACAGACACACTCGTTACTGGCTACCTTTAATAATTTTGAAATATAAATATTTACGTAGATTAAGAAAGTAATTGGATTATCTTAATAAGAATTTTTTAATTTAACAGGTGATAATAGTCGAAATATAGAGTAATATGCACAGTCTTGCTGTTTTTTTACTGGTTATCAGAGCAAAGAAATGATAATATAAAATTTTTCATGTCCTCGAATGGGAATCGAACTCACAACCGTCGCGTTAATTAATAAGCCTCAATATAATAACATATTAACATATATGTAGATGTGAAATCTTAAATCTAAAACAAGCTTTCGCCAGAAATATTTGTATATAATTATGCCCCGCGTTGTATTGCTTAAAATAAAGATTGGTAAACTTAATTAGGTAGCATATAAGAATACAGAAATGAAAAGGTAATTTGTTTTCCTGCAACATATTAAAATAACATTTCAAATGTTGCAGTAAAACAAACTTTTATAAAGCAAGAATTATGTCCACCGAAAACCTAGGATCAAATTTCTCTACTCTTTTACTTCTACCTGTCATATTTAATATTTCATCCAAGATAATATCTGATGTTTTTCTTATACTTTTTATTCTATAATATAACCGTTGAAGTCCTAAATTCTTTTCATGTTTTCATTCATTCATTCGTTCATTCATTCATTTATTCATTCATGTGTTTTCTCTTATTGAACAATTATGCTTATTTGATAGTTTGACTCAAATTATTGTGAAAATTACATAGTATGTTACTTTAATTAGTTCTTTAGCGACAAAATTAAAAACCTAGTTATAAAAAAGTATTGTTACTATAATTTATGTATTTATTATACTATAAAGTCTATGTAAATTATGTAAACAATGTAAAATATGCAAGTGTATTAGGTGAGCATGCAATTAAAACGAGAGTTATGCAGAAACGCATTTGCATGGTGGAGTTTAGAATAGTGGTATGCGAGTGTGCCAACGTTTTAAATACACTTCATAATTGTGGACGTTCTATGCAAATGCACTTGTTCAATTATAATGTAACATATTTTAAAATGTAAACATGTATCATAGATAAATTATTTATTTTTAGGGTTCCGTACCTCAAAAGGTAAAAAAAAATGAATATTTGATATGAATCAAATATTCGAGTCTATGATGCCTGGGAGCAGAAAAAAAAATATATTCTAGGTCAATAAAATTAGAAGATACGAGTATTTATGCATAATTATTATTACAAAAAAAATATAATTTGTTCGGTAGGTATATTAGTGAGTAAATGTCATACTTATATAACAGAAGTTTCATAATATAAATAGATGGCAAAAGAGAAAACGACGGGAAGAATGTAAATAAATGTAATATACATTTAATTACATTTTAAATGTAATATACATTTAATTACATTTTACACTTTAAATTTTATTAAGTTCTAGTTTCCATAAAAAAGCTAGTATTTTTTTGGATATAGAATGTAAAAATATTCTAATTTCATTCACGTAATGTTATTTGAAAGTGAAATCATCCGACAGATGAATGTCCTCGAATCTTAAGCGAAGTGGAGAACTGGAATAGCTCAGGCTAAGTGTTCACTGGATAAGCAAGTTTCTGAGCGATATAAATTTTATTTACCGATATTTTCCACATATGTATACATTCGCAGGCCTAGAAGGGTATGGTCTAAATTATAGGCATCTTTTGTACTATGTTCTAAACTTTAAATAACATTTTTACTATGGCCTTCATAATAAGGACTACGTCTAGTCAGACGATTACGACTGTAAGCGCAATGTTTGTGGATTCAATCCTTTCTCAGAGGAATTGATTATTTACATTTCTCTGATGTGATGGAATAAGCTGCGCTATTCAAAACGAAGCAATGTTTCGAGATTCAAGAAGAATTCAGAGACCGGAGTGTTTTAACACTAGATTCTTTCTACATATCCTGCTATATGTGGGACGAGGTGTGACTTAAAAAAATAGTACTAATTATAGGTACATTGTACAGTATATTCTATGCACTTTAACATAGAGTATTTAAAAGATTCTTCTTCTAATAATTCTTTAAAAAGTTTAGCAACTATCATGTCAAGTCAAACACAGTGCAACTGCGACGTCCCCCATATTGCAGTTGTAGCTTTTAACATAACATTCTTGTGAAAGTAGTTAACAAAAACAAATTCTATTATAGCTCGATATAGTATAAGGCACGTAGTAATTGCTCAGTCTTAAGACAAGCAAGCGGGTGGGATAATATGGTTTGAGTCCTTCAGATTCTTATAAAAACGACATTATCCGGGAACCCATTTCTATAAAATTCAACTAACGTAAAAAAATTAAATGGATTAAGTTTGACTATTGTAAAAGTTTTGATAAAATTGATCTACCATAATACTAATATTAAGAGAAAGAGAAAAAAGTATTTTATTAAAATAAAAGATTAATCGTTCATATAAAATCGTACAAAATTTTAAGACACGTTTTTAATATAAAATTTCTACTTTCTTCAATAAAATTAATAAATATTAAATATTTGAATGTATTAATTTTATTTGGAGCTATCTTAACATAAATAATTGTTTTAAAGACACATATAAAATGCGACGTTGGTAAAAAAATAACAATTATAGAAATGAGGATGAATAGGCCAGAGGGAACCTACTGTGAAGACACTACGTTCTACATTTTCCGTCGAATTCTGAAGGCATTACGTGTTGAGTGGCCGACTCAACACCGCGCTTTGCATAAGCAAACCTACCTGAAAATATCAAATATTTCATTTACTCGAGTGGGAAAACTCACATCCTGTCGCGTTTTCAATAACACTTTGTGCCCCCGCATCATAACTGGCCTCGTTTCTCTTGTACAAAATATTTTTCTAGCTTCCCTCTTTACCTATTCTGTTATATATAACAGATATATCCTACATAACTGATATATACTGCATAATATAACAGAATAGGTTAAGACTATAAGACTAGTCTTAAAATACTCCGATACCGATGGGGAAGAAAGGTCCTCGAATGGCGACCACGTCTCGGCAAAAGGAGTACAGGCCGCCCTCTAACTAAGTGGACCTACGACCTCAAGAAGACAGCGGGAACCTGTTGGATTCAAAGCAGGTTCCCGCTGGCGCAGGACCGGACGGAGTGGCGAGCATTGGGGGAGGCCTATGTCCAGCAGTGGACTTTAAAATGCTGATGGATGGAAGATACTACGTTCAAGGTATTGCTTGGTGGACCTCAACCTATCTCTCCTCACAAAAAATTAAAATAATTCCTTACCCTGAGTGGGAATTGAACTCACAAACGTTGTTTTTACAGTTACAAGTTGTGCCGTTACACCACAACTGCCTCAATTATGTACTAAAATATATTGTATTTACATTTATTTTTATTGAAATATCAAAAAATGAAACCATTATATTGTTCGAAGCTTTTACCTTAGAGAATTCTTCCTCACATCTTGCTGATAAGTTATGAATCATGCGATATTTCAATTTGCTCTTCGTGATCAAAAAAATTATTTCACACGAAATATAATTTGTAAGGGTATTTTCGTGTTCATTACGTTGATGAAAGCTTTTTCGATGAAAACGTGAGGTAAACTTAAAATATAAAAAAGAATAATATAACGATTTGGTCACATATTTTGAAACACTTTTTCATAATTTTTCAGCTTTTTCATAATTTAATCAGCTTCACGCTGTATCCCGCACACAGCAGGGTAGGCAGAGGGAACCTAGTGTTAAGACTCCGTTCCCTACTTTCTGCCGAATTCTGGAGGCATTGCGTGTTGAGTGGCAGAACTCAACGCCGCGCTTTGCCTCGACACCAGAGCGAAGAAATGGAAATATAAAGGTAAATAAATATTTCACTTCCTCGAGTGGAGATCGAACCCTCAACCGTCGCGTTACAGTCACACCCTTGTACCACTGCGCCACGATGGCCCCAATCATCATATCGGCCTTCATTAATTTTTGTAAAGACTTATTTTGTCTAAAGGCGTTATTAAGATTGTAAATAAATAAGAAATTACAGATAAAATATAAATGTATCAGGATTAGAACACATGACTCGTGGATATCATCCTTGTACTATTGTCAATTAAGCTATTCGTATTGTCAATTGCGAAACGTAATTATTGTTCAAAAATAATTATATTTTAGTACTACTAAAAATATATATATTTTTAGAAAGATTCTATAATTTGATTTGTATTGCAAATTTCGTAGTTTAGTCCTATATAGTGTAATATTATTATAATATCAGCTAATGGACCGAAAGAGGCCAAATTAATAGTCAGCCCATTTAATCTTAGCCCTATTTGACTTCATGACATTGAGTGTATAATCGATGGACATTAATGAACCATGTATATTGCATGTTGGAACTGTTGTACTTGTTGGAACATGACTAAACTACGGCGGTTCTTATAATTTTACTTTAGTCTGTCATTGGTACAAGAACGCTTGTAACAATAACTAGTTGAGAAAATTATGAATGTATTACATATATAATTACATACATATTTTTTATTTATTCTTACGACGAGTCCTTTGAAGTACAAAAGTGTATATAGTTAAATATATGGTATAATTATTTTATTAATTTAAAATATTTTCTTAATAAAAAAGCATTATCATTCGTTACTCTTTAATAAACTATAACAGGGTCAAATTTCCTACTCCTTCGTTTGTACAATTTTCGTACAAAAAAAATGTACAAAATTTTCACTTCAAATATTAATAAATAGATATAAACAATTATTACAAAAGTGACACGTGGTCCATGACTTATTTAATGCAGTCGAAACAACCACTTAATTGAACCACAGCGACTGTCGGATCTACACTACCCATTTAAGATCGTTATTAATGGTCATAAATGAATTATATACTACATTAATAACAATGGAACTGTACGTAGATACATAGTATACTCAATTTATGATCGTCGTAACTTACTGGTAGCGCTTATCCGGTCAACGCGGCGACGTCGATTTTATGAAGTAACATTAGACTTAACGACGGGACTTGCTCGAGATAGCGGATGTAGATTCCAAAATATGCTTTCACGTTTTGAGATTCTAGTCAGTCAGTCATTTATTCTGCTCTTGTAGATTATGATGTAAGACTTGAACGGTCCAACGTCATTCGACGTAATAAAATATATTTTTTATATCTAAGTATTTTAGTGAAGAGTACTTCAGTATTATTATACTAACTCACAATGTAAATTTCTAGTAATGGAATGAAACAAAGTGCAATTATTTTTTAAAGAGCTACTGAGTTTCCATCTATCTATCCATCAGCCTTTTAAAGTCCGCTGCTGGACATAGGCTTTCCTAATGCTCGCCACTCCGTCCGGTCCTGTGCCGTTTGAATCCATTGGGCTTGTACTCCTTTTACAGAGATGTGGTTGGCATTCGAGGACCTTTCTTCCCCATCGGTTGTCGGTCGGTCTCCTGACAATATGGCCTGCCCATTGCCACTTCAGCTTGCAGATACTTAGTTTAATCATTTAAAATTACCCCTTTTCTCTACACATTTTAATTATTACAAAGGTGTTTTACAAGTTTTCTTAATTAACATTATATTAAATTAAATCAAAATTGATTGTTTTAATATTTTAAATTTAGATTGACAAGTTTCAATGCCTTAATTAAAAAGTTAAGAAAACTGTTAATTTAGCTGTTGTAAATGAACCTCGTAGCGGAGTTTTTGGGGGCAACTTAAATATGCGTGAGTAAAATGCTTATATTGTGGGCATGGGAATGAAGTTAGCAAATTTACGCCTTCTTGTTAACTTTTAACATACCTACAGTAAATATTCAACTCTCTAGAACAGAGGCATGAGTTGTTTATGAGCTGATTAGTGTGAAAAGTTATGGGTAACATAACAAAGTATACTTTGTTGCTGTTTAAAAATTGTGCCTATTTTTTTTTCATTTTCAATAAATTTTGAAATTTTTAAAAGTAACATCAAATCTCTTATGTCCATACAATCTATTAAAAAAACTGTTTTATTTACATTCTACTAACAAAATATTGATTAATTGAACATAATGTCTCCCATTTTTACGTATATTTATTTATTCAAATTCTATTACACAGTATTTGTAAAAAAATGACTTCGTTTCTCTTGTGTTTGTGCCCTCGTTTGAAAAAATAAATAAATTTTAACCTACGTAAGCTAATAACTGGAATTAACAATAGAAAAAACTATATAATGTAAATGTACTTTATAATTGAATTTGCTACGATAATTAGAAATGCAAAAGTACACTCGCAGTGGCTACTTTAATTCTGTTATGTAGTATTATTATTATATCTTAAGGACTTACACTTATTTCTTAACTAAAATCTTGGAAACGAAAGCTTTTAAGCCGCATAATTAGTAATTAAAAGGAAATATAAGTATTCATTAGATGAAAGTACTTAAGTACTTACCGCAAAGGCATTACATTTAATATTATGTTCTTAAATAAAATATTATATTTCAGTGATAAAAGGTAAAACATTTTAGTTAAAATTACAAAAGGACGTATTCTTTTGGAAAAATGAGAATAAATGTGCTATCACACATTAAAAAAGCCTAGTATAATAATACATGAATAATAATATATATATTTTTTAAAGTTTTATTATTGAAAAATGCTCCCTTTAATTGTCAAGAGAAATGAAAATAAAAAAATATCTTTGTATTAAATAGTAACTTTATTCAGTTTTTTTTATATAAGCATAGAGTTATTAATACATACAAATTTCTCCACAGAGCTAAGCTCAAGCTCGATAAGCTTCAGACCTTACCAAAATTCATAACATACTTATTTCTCTTTTTCCTGTCAAATTAATAATTTAATCGCTTGATTGGGTCGAAGAGAATAGAGATTTTAATCGTTTTATTTTTTAAGTAAGAATTAAAATGTTAATGTTATAATCATAATAACTATGTAATTAATGTAAATATTTCTAATTATATGGATTAGATAGATTCAAAAATAGTCTCTTTTTTCTGTCTGAAAAAGGATTTCATATTTTTAGTGTACCACCTGCAATAACGAGCTATTCTCTATTTTCGCTGATTTTTCAGAGCGATATTTATGTAGATACATTACTAGCTTACTGTCTAACGCTAACTTAAAAACGGCGAATATCTCTAAAGTTGGTTAGGTATTTTAAATATCGGTGTTGGATATAACAAACATGATAAAAAATAATAATAATCCTAATATTTCTTATTGCATATGAATGTAATTAGAATAATTGTCACGTAGTTAGTACAGAAGCCGTTGTACATGTTTTGCACGTATTATATCAAGTTTAATGAAAGGAACAATCGTTAGTCTAAATTGGCTGGAACTTTATTATGTAGATAACGCGGGGAAATTTGTTCACTATATCTATGCATAGCAATGAAGCTTTGCCATAGAATTTGTCGATATTGCGTTGCTATAGCACTTTAGTGTTTGGTAATAATGCATATTATTACACCTCTAGCTCAGGACTAACTCTAACTTACTTTCACGCTGTATCCCGCACACAACATGGTAGGCAGAGGGAACCTAGTGTGAATACACTACGTTCCCCAATATTCCACCGAACTCGAGCCATTGAGTGAGTCTCTCGGGATTACAGGTAGTGAGTGGAATTCCCACTTAAGGAAATGAATATTATATTATTTATTCGCTCTGGTGTCGAGGCAAAGCGCGGCTTTGTTGAAAAAAATATCCATAACTATTAACCGAAACAACATTTACAACTGTTTAATAATAACAAAAGTGATAACTTGTCCGTATATTCACATTCAATTAAAAACAATACAAAAAAATAAGCAATTTATAATCCTTTTTTCTAGACCCATAGGTTCAGAACCAAACGACAATATTTTATCGTTTTTTGTTAAATACTAAATATTCAATACTAACTAATATACTTTCATATATTTCATACAATATATTACTGAGTTAGAACATACCTCAATCACTTATATAAAGGAATCCTTTAATCTAAGCCCGTCGAAGTGTACGTGTAAGATCTATTTGGTTCTACGGTAGTTAAGGCCAGTGGCTACAGGGAGTCGTTATTACAGTGTAGCGAGTGACCTACGTGATTGGCTCGCCTTTGAATGGTTGAATCTCAACATCGTGTGCCACTGGAATCATTTTCTTTTACCATTTTCAGTTAGTAATTCTTTTTTATTTTCACACATCTTTCATGTTTTGTAAAAGGAACGTAGTAGTTATTTTTCTTCAAGCATAAAGTACAACCGAGACGTTTTTGTTATATTGTATAAATTTTTTTTGGCACTACCATTATCTCCTTGTAGTGCGCCTGCTATTTTATACAAGATTGATTAACAATCTACAATTATTGTAACTAATAAAAATATATAAAAACTGCTACAAAAATTAAATCCTTACTCTGCTATATGCGCGGTATTGGGTGAAATAGTAAAAAAGTAATAAGTCGTTTTTCCATATCATCAAAAAATCAGCTCTCAATTTTACGTAAATTGACTTTCGAGGATTATTACCGTATAATAATTTTCGGTCTTATATTGGATGAAGATGTGGTATGAAATCTACTTCATTTCAAAATAATGTTCAACGATGACTGTATAGCGTCTATATAAAAGATTTTACTCTGTGAATTCACATTATTTATTTATTTGTAATGTAATAACAATGGCAATGCTCTAAATTGAGTACATTTAAAGGTTGAATAGGCTACAAAGGATTTTGATAGACTTAAGAGGAGTACAAATGGGAACCTTCCTTAGGTAAAATACAAGAAAGATTATTATTATTTAATTCAGTGGTTTTAAAATTAAATATAATTAAGTATTTTAATTTAAGATTGTACTTATTATGATAAATAATATTCTAACATGAACAAGAACCTAGGCAGGGTTAACTTTACAATTGCATTACATTCTCAGGTATTTAGCATATTTTAAAGGGATTTTGTTTTGCATTTTAATCATCAAACCATTAGTGTTAATACACTCCATATTTTCCGCCCAAATTTCGAGCTAGTCCGTGTTGAGTCGCTCAACTCAATTAAGTCAGTTAAGTGTTATTTTTTCCATCAATTAGAGACATGACAAATGTACAATTATCAAGAATAGGTACACATTCCAATTAAGCTAAAGCAGTGTTACTGTTAGGTTGACATCACTTAAGTCCATTAAAAACGGTTGCCTTCCACTTGACCGCATATATTAAATTTTATATGATCGAGCTCAATTCGGCGTACCGTATTGCAATACACTCGAATAACTCAAAGTGGAATTTAAATTTCACAATCTCTTGTATATTCAGGATTCTGTCCACGGACCGCGGTCGTTGATAAAATAGCAGCTTGAGGAGATTTATTGAGACCCTTATAATCCTCTAACAATATCTTTTGTATTTATTATTATATATTTATTAACATTTATGTTTATATTTATATAATAAGTCATATAAGCAACTTACAATTGTTTACCGTATATATCACTTTTTTAAAGCTATTTCATATCTACATTTCATATAAATTGGTAGACGTAATAAATAATGAGATTTATTAACTCTAGATTTACTGTGATGGTTCAATGTAGTTGTTACTTTTACCATTTGTTTAGTGTATTAGTATTAAGAAACTCCGCTTCCCACTTTCCACTGAAATCTAGAGCCATTGCATGTAAAGTGGCGGAACTCAACGCCGACTCAACGAAAATTTTAAATATTCCATTTCTTCGAGTAGGGATCGAACCCACTACCTGCCAAATTTACAGTCCGGCCGGGCATTACGATGGGCCTCAATAGAATTACAAACAATTGGTGTTTGATAACGTAATTTGTATTTTATACAAGAGAATGCGTATTTAAGGGTTAAAGCTCGTTTGTTCTGTAACAGCTTGCACGCCATTTGAATCAAACCCTTTTGTAGGATGACACTCGTAAATATTATAAATGATGTCATATCCGAGCGGATTGTAGGGCTATCTGGTTTTATGTACGTTTGATTCCAGACAGTTTCCGCATGCAAAGTATTTGGTAAGTGGTTAAATAATACGATTTTACCAAAGTATTATTTTTCAGTTTCTTCGGCACCAGATTGAATAAATGAAAATATTAGAGTGGGATTGAGTGGGAATCGAACCCATAACGTATCGTGTTTACAGTTACACGTTTGGGTCTCTGCACCACGACTGGGCTTTTACTAGTACTTTAATAAATTTCAAAAGCGAGAAAATACTAGAAAAATGAGTTTCTTTTATATTTTTATACATTTCCTCTGCACAGTAGATAGAATGAAAATAGTATAATAAAATATAAAAATAGAAATAACTTTTATAACGAACGAATACTTATCTACGTATTTTATTTAAATAATACGGTAAAAATATAATGAAGGAAAGTCTTTAAAATAGCTCTTTACCAGTGTAATTTTAATGAGGTAATGTTTAAGAGCCTTAACGTATTCAGTCGCAAATTATGATACATATTTACATATATCATTTTTTTAAAATAATACCTACAATACTTATGTATGTAAAAAATATACATATTTCTTAACAATTTTTACTGCTAAATGCTACTTATAAATGCTAAATGCTGTTCTCGGATTTTTTTAATACTTTCTAACATCTTCTATCGTGGTGTAATGTTACAGTATCTACTATAAACGAGGTTGTGGATTTGATCAATCTATGCATGCAATTGTCACAATAAATAATCATTAAAAATATATATGCATGTAAATAGTAAAGTATCATTTAATTTTAAAAAATTCTGAAGATATTAATATGTACAAATAATTTTCTTACTTTATTATGCTTTCTAATATTCCATTTTGGAACGAATTTGCCGACTATCGTCCTCGTAAGACCCTAAATAATCAACCAACGAGGCCTAAGTAAACAGCAAACCAATATCACGCCTTTTCAGTTATCCTAGAAGTGTGTTGTAGATTAATACAAAATATTACATATACGTAACAATAATATTAAGTAGGTACCTACTAATAAATTACTTCTAGTATTAATTATTTCGATATCTTACTGTTAGAAACAGTCAATGTCTTTTAACACACACTTTTATTAAAACATACGATTGTATAACCTAAATAAAAATTTTACAGATTTTTTTCAGATTCATACTGTATCTCGCATGTAGCTGGGTAGGCAGAGGGAACCTAGTGTTAAGACACTCTCCATTCCCCACTGTCCGCCCAATTCTGGAGATATTGCGTGTTGAGTGGCGGAACTCAAACTCGTTACCAGAGTTTGGAAATGAAAGTATTAAATATTTCATTTCCTCGAATGGGAATCGAACCCACAACCTGTCGTGTTTACAGTCGCTCACTTGTGCCCTAGCGTCAACACTAATCTAGTATTGATATATTTCATAAAAATGTACCAACTTTATACAGTCTCGTGTACAAAAATAATTATCGATCGCACTGGAACGTTCAATCAAATATTGGATCTTAGATACGTGCGTGAGTGTATATCGAGTTTGTTGCTTACATAGAATAAGTCAAGGATATGGTTCATAAATATATGTATACGTTTATGCCAAGTAATTGGCAAAAGGTCTTTGAAGCGTCTCGGCTAAGAAAATTTTATTACTATATTTACTTTTTAATAGTACAAACCGAGTAAATAATAAAAAAATATATATATTACTAGGATTTACTTTATAATTTCAGGTATCTTTGGAATTTGCAAAATAAATTAATAGAATGAAAACTGCGGCTTACTGCCAAAACTCCCACTTTTGAACTATTATTTTGTGTTTCATGTAAAAAAAGGTAGAGAGACATATTAAAATGAAATTCTTTATGTATAAAAATCATTTTAACATGTCCGCATATGCGAGATACTCTACAAGCTATTCATGAAATTCTCTTAGTGCGTTTACTTCCATAAAAGAGTTAGTCGTCATCCCTTATCAGCTCTCTTTTGTGAAAAATTTACATGCATTGTACAATTATATTAAAAGATATTATTTGTACAGGCCGGCGCGGCGTGGCGAAGTCGGTATATATACCGTATTACACGGGACAGTTGTGAGTTCGTTCCCCACAGACGAAAAAATAAAAAGAAATAGGTAATATAAGGCAGCAAATAAACTACCAAAAAAATAAATTTTATCCTAAAATACAAAACAAACACACGATTAAGTTACGTTGTTTGACATTCTCCTTGCTGTTGGTTGATTGTTAGTACACAAAGAATTAGTTACAGCCCATAACAAGCAATTGCATACTTTATATTTTGATAATAAATTAAATATAGCCTTTCATATTTTAAAATTTTCCTTGAAATAAAAAACAAAGAAAAATAATACGGTTATTTAATTACCAAATATCACAGAGTTTTTTCTTGATGCTTGTATTTTGCAATTTTTTTCCTAACTGACTTATAATTATACTTAACATACATACACATATATCGATAGATGTATAACGTCTACGTGTCTTTTCTTAATAAAACATACCTAAGCGTCAAAGTATATAGAAAAATATTTCAATCAAAATATATCTTGTGTCAAAAAAATGACAAGGGACGAAGGGTTCACAAAATGCTCACATTTTGATAGTAGGTACAATACAGTAAGGCCGGGACTCCAGCCCTGAATACCGCAAGTATGCACTTAAAGTAGATGAGATCGTACAGCTATGTGATAATAGGGTCTAGAAATGCTTCTGCAAGAGTAATATTGTACTTGATGGCGTCTATTATAAAAATGAAAATCTTATTTGCCCGCCCGTTTCAGTTATTGTACGTATTTTCTCAGATAATTCCAATTTTATCGGTTTCTAAATTTTTTTCTTTATTATTTCTAATTATAATTATACTATTAAGTATATTAATTTATTAATTAATCAAATTTTATTAAACATCAGAATGGTCTGTATATTTGTTTTAGAAATGTTATTAAAAATGTATTCATCAAAAAGTTCATCAATTCTTGTCATATTAAAGAAAATGTCTCTCTTTTGGCATTTAATAATTTCAATTCAATTTTAAAATAAGGGAAACTTTATTATATATTGGAGATGAACGTAAATTAGAAATTTTATGCTCCAAAGAGCCTTTTATTGGAACGAACAACCGGCAATACTTCAATAACTGAGCCAATATTTCCAAATCGAATTTTTAAATCACAAAGTGAGATATTAATATGACGAAAAGTTTTTATACATTTATATGTAATTCAAATATAAATTATTTAATATATATATTACTTTAGGCTTCTCGTAAAGTCCATCTAGCTTTGGAATACTACCTCAAACGATTGCCAAAAACCAATTGTCTTTAGATTTCTCAACAAAAACACTGAAGTGGAAGAGTAAAGTAGTCTGTGAAATCCTTAATACGGACCCGAACACACCCAGAGAGCCACAATATCCTGGGTTCGTGACAAAATTGTTTCGATACATTACTTGTTTTCGCTGAGTATTAAACCAGCCTCTTTTAGCCGAGAAACTTTTGTTAGCTTTATTGTTTGGTTATCATCATAAAAGAAAATAAATGAACGCCACAAAATAAAGCTTTTTCTATACCAAATTTGTCCTACAATAAAAAAACTTACTTTCAATACATTTAGAATTATTTTCTACCTACGATTGAATCAGTTTCACGCTGTATCCCGCACGTAGCAAAGGACAGAAGGAATTTAGTGTTAACACACTCCGCTTTCCATTTTCCGTTGAATTCTGGAGGCATTGTGTGTTGACTTGTGGAACTTGTAGAACATAATGTTTTTTTTTGTTTTGACAGTTATTTTATACATCGACAAATACATTTTTCGCTTATTTATGAAAGTAGGATAACCATAATGTTAGTAATGTTAAGTAAT
>HE670939.1:0-12045 GCA_000313835.2 Heliconius melpomene melpomene
ATCTCAGTCTATTTGAATGCGCACCCAAAAATTCGAACATCTCCTTTAGGTAAGGAGGCGACTTTTGGTTGTGTAACACACAGTACAGAAGAGAAAGTGTATGTAGATTCCGGCGACTGCGTATTGGGAGCCACTTGAGCTTAGCACGAAATTCAGATACGTGGTCATATTTACGCAAATTAAATATGAACCGAATAGCGAGATTTTGAAGTCGCTCAAGTTTATTCAGATAGTCCTCGGTTAAGTTGGGATAGCTTCATCGGCATAATCGAGAATTGGTAGTAATAGAGAATTTGCTAACATAATTTTGGTTGGAATAGGTAACACAGTTCGTAGACGTCGGAGAGAGCCTATCGCATGAAATATTTTCCGACTTATATTATTTACATGTACGGTCCATGACATGTTCTGGTCTAAATGTACCCCAAGATCCTTAACTGACGTGCAATATGGTAAAAGCGTATCATTGTATACAACAGGCGGTAAATGTGTGTATTTAACCCTCGAAACCCATACCCTGGGCTCCCAATTATTACAACCTGAGATTTTATAGGATTAACCTTCAGACCAAAATAGTTACTCCAGTTTGATATAGCAAGGAGATTATTATTAATAGTTTGTATGGTATTTACCAAAATTTTCTGGAGTTGAGTGGGCGTAAATTTGAACATCGTCTGCATACATGTGATAGGGACACGAAAGGTGGTTAGTGATAGAATTTATAAAAATTGAGAAGAGCAAAGGAGATAAAACACCGCCTTGAGGTACCCCAGCCTGGACAACACGCCACGAAGAGAAATTTTCCTCAATTCGTATGCGCTGTTTACGGCCATTAAGGTAACTTCGAAACCAGTCCACCACAGACGGAGATATGTTAATAGAATTTAACAAACTCAACAATACTTCATAATCTACGTTGCTAAAAGCGTTGCTAAAGTCAAGGAGTACAAGAATTGTGAGTTGTTTATTATCCATAGCTCTTCGAATGTCATCTGTGACTTTTATTAGCGCAGTTGTAGTACTATGACCAGAACGAAAGCCTGATTGGAAAGGACTCAGAATGGAGTGATTGTTAACGAAGGTAATAAGTTGTTTATGTATAAGCTTTTCAAGGACTTTTGAAAGGAACGGTAAAATAGAAATAGGGCGGAAATCAGCTAGATGTTGAGGATTGGGCTTTTTTGGAAAAGGGATAATTTGTGCATTCTTCCATGTTTCAGGAAATTTGCCAACAGAAATAGAAAAATTGAGAATGTGGGTCAGGATAGGAGTTACAGTATCAAGGATAGGCGTGATCATTTTGCGACTAATGCAGTCAGTACCGACAGCGTTCGAAGAGATAGACAATATGCTCCTTTTAACATCACGTTCCATGAAAGGACTAAAAGAGAATGGTATATTGTGTAACTAATGGATAAAAGTTGAAGTAGAGAAATTAGGTATTTATTTTCGCGTATACAATATTTTGTAGGATAGTTCCCTCGTTTATTTTTCCAGCTTCAAGTTTCTTGAAGAGAGCCCAGTGTTAAGACACTCCGCTTCCTACTTTCCACCGAATTCTGGAGGTATTACGTGTTGAGTGGAGAAACTCAACTCATAAATAAAATAATTACTTCCCCGAATGGAATTCAACCCCACAACTGCCATGCTTACAATCAGACTATGTCTTACTGCGCCACTGTGACCTAATAATTATTATATAACAAACCTTAATAAAAATAAAATATTGTAAAATTCAAAAGAGCGTAATATCGCTATATTTTTCCCTACATTTTGAATAGAGTTGAAAATGTCTGCACGTTGGCGTTGCCAATTTAATAATGCTCCTCATATAGGCCGTTTACTCGGAACATTCGCTAATAACATCAAAATGACGCAAAAATTGAGATTTCACTCATACAATTTGCAAAGTAATCTTATTTTACTGTGCCTAATAAAATTTAAAATCCTTCATATTAGATGCCTTTATGTAACGGTTAGGTAGAAGAATATTTGTATAAAATAATATAGATACTATAAAAACTAATTTTGCAGTAATTAAGAATATGAAGATTTGTATACACATTTATTTTAGTAATTGGACTAACTACTACCTATTGGAATAACTAACTGGTTATTTTCGAATTCGTTCGTTTAAATTATTTCGCTTGGGAGATTCGGTATTTTAGATATAATATCACATGACTCGTTTCATTTTATATTTAATTTAAAGTTTATATTATATAATATATTTTTGTTAAAATTAAACCATCTTGGGAATGTATCTGATTGCTTTGATTCGGGCTGCTAATTTATTTTTAAATAATTCCACTAATCACTACGCAATATTTCGGAAATTGGGCAGAAAGTCGAGAAATCGGGGTGCCTTAGCCCTCTGCCTAACCCTGCTACTCGTGGGAAATACGTGAAGCTGCCATACCACACACAACAGATCATCTTAATAATATATTTTTTCATACATGCAGCTAAATAAATAGGTGACAAACGGCAAATACATATTTGATACTTAAAATTAAAAAAAAAGCTATATACTTATAAACAAAAATATTAAATAATATTTAATAAATATGACATTTCATTTTAAATACCTCGACGCATGCAGAAATTGCAACTTCTGCATAAAATTTTTAGAAATATTTTACGCTACACGAACTGCCTTCCCTAATTTCCCCCGAGTGCAGGTGGACTCGTAAGTTGTAATTGTTTTTTCATCTACATAATTGAAATGCTATTCTTAAAATGTAGTTTAGTTTGAAACTTAATGTTATTAATATTTAAAGAAGACTAGGTTCTTATATGATAAAAAATATTGTAGCATTGGTAGTCAAGGGAGTCGAGACTCGAGCCACAGCTAGAGCATAATAAAAGTCTAATTTACTAATAACCATCATGGCGAAGCAGCAAAGTGCCTGACGTCTGACGAAAAGTGGGGTACGGAGTCTCTTAACACTAGTTTCCTTATCCTTTATCAAGTATGTAATGATTTTTTAATTTTTTTACGAAAATTTATCAAGAAAACCCACAAAAAATATATTTACACATATATTTATACCCAATATTATTCACTTCTAAAATCCACGTACAAAATTTTCACACGAGCAAAGATATCTGAACCGCAGATGCAACGAGACCGGATGTTAAATATACTCTGCGCTTAGATGATGTCGCCGCCGCAGATTAAACAAATATTACCCAGTGATAATGTTGGCTTGTGAATTGTATAGACCTGGCTTAAGTTAAATTTTTAAATGACTTTGTTTCTTAATGTAAATGTTTTTTAAAAGCAGAAAGAAAGAGGAAACTTGAGTCTAATTGCGAAGTTTCTGAGGGTAAATAGTAAATATTTGTAAATACAAAAAAAACAATTAGTACGAAACTTATTAGAGGTATGATTAAAAATTGAGGTCGTAGTGTCGTCTGACTGTAAACGCGATGATAGTGGATTGGAGGCCCACCCGGAGGATCTGATTATTTTCATATCCTTACTCTTTTGTAATACGGCAAAACGCGGTGTTTACTTCCACCACTCTATATTCAATGTTTCGAAAATTGAAGATTGTGGGGAACGGAGTGTCTCAACACTAGGCTCCTTCTGCCTATCCTATTGTATAAAAAATATGAATTAAAATCGATCTAAATACTATTTAAGTCGTCTTCTTCTAATCGTAGTGGTGTAATTTATATATGACATTATATATTTTTTTTACATCATTATTACTATTTAAATTATTTTTGTATTGCATCGTCTTATACAATCCGATATATAATATTCCTTAAGTGATAACACACACATCTCAACGTTTCCAAAAAAATACTTTAATTATAGAATTCAATATCATTATTATAGTCATCATCAATCATAGAATAATTTACATGACACAAGAACTAGAGGTCTTATCTAAACATTTGTAGGTCTATTCATCGCCAGCAGCTTTTGGCGTAATATCCAACAATATCAATACGAGGGAACTGAGAAATGAGCGCCTTCCAATATTATTGTATCTAAGTATCTATCAGATAGATTTTGCTCTTTGGTGCCGTTTCAATTTGTTCAACGGATTTAATAAACCTTTGTGGTTTAGCTACGAGGTCTCATTTGACACTACGATGAAATGGAAAAAAATATTTATTTATACATTTCCTATGAATTTCATACATTTTTTTAATTTTTAGTAGTTCTATTTTTAATTTAAATTGATATATTCATGGAATGTATTAAGATAGGTTATAAGGGTAAGGTGTGTGTAATATTTTCACATTTCATTTTAAATAATTTATATTAAGTCTGTTCCGCAATATGTACCTCTAATAAGTCTGTCTGCACTTATATAGGTATATTTAAAAACAATTCGTAGATTACCTTTCATTAAGTACCTATATTCGTTTACCATCAGTATACGCAAACGTCTAATTTCCTGTGTTCCAAGCAACGCTGATAAAAAGCACGCCTCGCCTGACTCCATTTAACATGCCATATCCCTATACTGTATACTCACAGCTTTACTGTTTTACATAACCTGTATTCTACTACAATATAGCGAGAGCCTTCGTGGAGGATCAAGAATGTAAGTGTAAAGTGACGGTTGAGGGTTTCATCCCCACTCGAATGAAAGAATTATTATTTATTAATATGTTCATTTCTTCGCTATGGCACTAAGGCAAAAGCCCAGCGATGAGTCCGCCTCTCAATACGCTGTTTCGGAAAATTCGACAGAAATTGGAGAACCGAGTAACCACTAGGTTCCCAGGTTCGATCTGCCTATACGAAATGTGCAAGATAGTGAATGAAGCTAAAAGAACACCTAGCCAAGAGTCCCAACTACGATTGATTGCTGATAACATTATATTAATCCATTTTCAAAAATTATTCCTAAACAAAAACTTAAATAATTATTCTTAGCAATAATAACGTACCCTCAGATTTTCTCAGTTAAGTTAATGATATACCCAAAAGCCAGCAATTTCTTCCACTCATTGAAAAACAGCGAAGAGGAAGGGATGCGTTTCAGAGACCTTAATCTCTTCGTAAGGGCATTGCGTGCTTGACTCGCGAGACAAGTGCCCTGTAATGGATATCTATTAGCCACAGAAATCGTAGGGCTGCTCATGTATTTAATAAAAACTATAGATTTTCATATAAATTCTTTTTTAATGTCCTCATATGTATGTAACGTGGTAGGAAAATACTACTAGGTTTCCTAATAGTCATGAGTTTTATTATTACTAGAGCGAAGTGATGACAGTTATATAAATTTATTAATATTATTAAGTTATATAAGCTATAATTATAAACTGTAGTAGGTAATCTGTATAAACATTTGACAGACATCTAACGAACTCTTCAAAGATATTTCCAAATCCATGTTGTATTTGAATGAGAATGAGAGAGAGACAACCCTACCACCCACCATCCATTACAGTGATTTCCGACACTCGACTGACGCAGCTCTCACTTACCACAGGATCAAAGAATATGTTTCGTTTAAAGGTAAATACTGCGGTTTATCTGATTTGTAATGTTTTTTAAAAGAAGAATATTTTTAACGTTTAAAGTCCATAGCCTTTGATGATGGTAAATGTTTATGATATTTTTGAAACAAAAAAATTAACTTACTTCCTTGTACATTATTTTTCCCTCCCTCATACAGCAGGGTAGGCAGAGGGAACCTAGTGTTACAGTCCGTTCCACAATTTCTGCCTATACCTATATCGAAAAGGCGCGGAGGCGGCGTGGCGGAACCTAAGACCGGGCGCTTATATTCCCCAACTCAACACAAAATGTTTGTTTTATAACGAGTGAGCAAATGAAAATAATTCATTGTGTTCAGTGAGAATAGAATCCACAGCCGGCCTTCGTAACATTTGAAAATATAAGGAGTTCAACTATTTAACATGTAATCTTTCAAACATTGAGCTGAAAGTGGCTAACGGTCTGAGATTAGGTTCCCAATGATAGAACATATACCCACATATAAAAAACATATACCCAAGAATACTCAAAAATGTAATTACTTCCATTTCATAAACATAGCTAACCTAAAACGTTAGTTGAACAGAAGATGAGTGAAAACAAAGAAAACATGTACAAATCGTCTTATCGAATCCAAGTTACCACAACAATGGAATGCTTTTAGTAAATTACGATCTTTTTGCTGAATAGATACGGCCGGTAATCCTGTGCTGTTCAGCGGAATTACTTGCGACTGTGAGTAGGTATGTGGGTTCAGAGACGGTCTAATGGTGGAGGGTTGACGATTTAAAATTAATTTGCATTAAAATTTATATATTAGTCTATGTATATATAAAATAGTCTATTATATCTATGCATACATATATATTTTTCTGCGATAATTTTTAAGATAATTTACAATAAATGGCGAAATCTTAATTACACTGAATTGTAGGTTCCCTCTACCGCTGCCTTCTCATGTGTGTGCGTGAAAGCTTTAAAACCTTTGAATATGTATTTTTTTTATTTGATTAAGCAAAATTCGATACCGACATTGTTGCATTAAAAATGAAGAGTAAAAAGGAAATAATTTTGTTAGCAAAAGCCTTTCTTTGTGCATATAATACAAAAAAGAATAAGGGGCTATCGAGGCGCGCACAGTGTCTGATTGCAAATCTGACGGTTATAGATTCAATTCCCACCCAGGGGGAGTGCATTATTATCATATCCTCGCTCTTGCAACAAGCTTTGAGCTTTGGAGCTTTGAGTTCCACCACTTAACAAAATACATCGAAAATAGATCGGAAAGTGGGGAACAGAGTGTCTCAATCCTAGGTTATCTCAACCTACCATGCTATATGCGAGATAGAGCCGAGACGAAAATAATACAAAAGAAAATAAAATAATAATCATACTTTTCAATTTACAATCAACAATTTACCACACAATACCTCTAAATAGCAAAAAATTGTGGATGTAGTGATTTATCACTATATAAAAAGTAAATAATATTATAATATAGCAATCTTATCACTTGTACCACCGCCAACATTAGGAATAAGGGAACTGATAAGAAATAAGATACCGCTTTGCAGTACAGTGGTTATAGCGAACATATCGTTTATGTTGTTAGTTTGTACTTCGCGATTGGATTGCAATTTTATGAGAACCAATATGAAGTAAACGAGCTGAATTTGTGAATAAATTTTCAATTTAAATTTGAAAGTAAATATTTTATTGGCAAAAGTATTAGCATATTAAATTAAATAAATATAATATATTCTCTTAAATGTTGAAATAAAAAATGCCAATATAAATTTGAAACAATAAAAAAAGTCGTCATCGTCTTTAAGAGTCAGATTTATGGATTCGATTAGACTTAACCTTAGTTTATATTCACTTTGTGATCACAAGCCCTTCAAGCATATATGTAAGCATAGTAGGTATATGGCCGGAAAATAAAGCTACAGTAACAACTTCACGCTATTTCCCGCAGAGTGTTAAGATACTGATCCCCATTCTCCTCCGCTGCCCCTTTTTCGGCAAATTTTGAAGACATTGCGTAGTGAGTGGCAGAACACAACGCCGTTCTTTGCCTCGACACCAGAGCGAAGGAATGAAAATATTAAATATTCTATTTCCTCAAGTGGGAATCGAATCCACAACTTTTGGCGTTTACAGTCACATACTTATACCTCTAGATACATACTTGTACCTCACTTAGTATAGACCTCACTAAATCTTTCATAGTACTAGGTAATTAAAAGTAGTAAGCAATTAACAATAAATTACATCTAATACGCTGTACAAATCAACAAACCTTGCAGTATACGTATATATATCTTATAGTATGTATATCTTAGAACGAGCTCGCACCAAAATTTACGAGCACGACAAAGCTACACTACACATCAGACCAAGCACCATTGAGCTCGACTCATGTTTCCTCCAAAAAGGCCCGAAGCCCGATTGACCGGATATAGAGGCGGTGTATTTACAACTTCCGAGCCGGGGGATGGCGGGAAACCAATTAATATCTTTTATCGCTTCCGCTGTTGGCATCTCCAACAATTAGCAAGGTCATAAAAATCTTCACGGCTGATTGGGTGATAGGGTTTAACCTTTTAGGATTGCCTTCGAGTAATATGGATCGTGGAAACATATTTTGTGTTATATTTTTAGCATTTGTTTGTGTTATTTCGTATATATGAAAGAAATTAGTATTTTAGAAATGTATAAAAAATAGCATCTTTGGAAACCGTCCAAGAGGCGTGAGTCCGTTATATAAAATTTTTTATAAGTTTTCTAAAAAACTATTTTTTGTCGAATTAAAATGAACTATTATGATATCTTTCTTTCACCTTTCAGTTTATAGATGTAAATTGACATATACAATCCACGTTGACTTGACAGGCGCTTGCAGAATAATAATTATTTAAGAATTTGATGTTACTCCATCTCAATTGGATTATCTCTAAAAATGTTTGTCTGATCGCTTTTCCCCAAAAAAATTCCGCGAAGTTTTCCCCAGTTTTTCTTGGTTAAGCAAGGAAAATCACAAACAATACATGTTTGGGCGAAATACGGAGAATTCTGAATTGGAATAAATACGACTAAGGTTAACTGGAAACAAGTAATAATTATGTTCAAAATTTATTAAGATGACCTTTAATTTCTTAGCACTGGTGATCCACTTAAAGAACTCAGAACTTAAAGTTAAATTTAAGATAAAAATAAAAATAAGTTCAAAGCATTTTACTCGAATTATTAAGAGCTCAACTGGACTTGAGTTAACTCAACTTGACCCCTCATTAGGTTCTCTCTTCACCCGTTAATTTATACATAATTAATAGGATTTCTAACTATCATTTATTGATTTATTTTCATTTCTCCGGTAGACGAAGCATCGTCGAGTTCCCTCACATAACAGGCAATATCTCGAAAGTTCGATGGAAATTGGGATATGAAATTCGAAGATCTCTCCGCCAGCCTTGCCATAGGGGAAACTGCACATTATCTTAAGCTAATTAATATACATTAAAATATTGATATGTTTACCAAAATGAGATAAAAACCCTCGTTTTCATCCATTTGAACCAACCAATGCACTTCCGCTAAGTAATTTTGGCAGGCAGTTCAGCAGAGCACGGAGGCACTTGAGCTAGTAATTGAATGAAAGATGCCAGCCCGCGGCGCGTGTCGTTTGCGGAAGCCGCAGCAAATCTACTTACATCCTCTTTGTATTGACTATCGCGGACTACGAGCCTTGTATTGGTTGGATATGGTATTATTTATGTTTACGTTTTAAATCTACTTAAAAACAGTTAAAAATGAAATTTTCATTTTGAAATGCATATTTTTTCCTTTTCAAAGTTATGCGTAAACTTTTTAAAACAAAGAACATCCATAAAAAAATATATTTCCGCCAAAATTGGAAGCATTCGGAGCGCATTGTCGGACAGAAAAGGAAACTGTAAATAAATAAATATTTTATATTTTTATTTATTTTATTATTAACCCCCGACTAAGGAACGAACCTACAACCACCGCGTTTACAGACAGATTACTGTCTAACTGCGCACTGATGCTCTTGATGAGTTGAATAGGAAAATGAAATTATTATTTTTAATTACACGCTCCATCCCGCACAGAGCAAAGCAGGCAGAAGGAATCTGGAAACCTAGTGCCAAGATATTCCGTTCCCAAAAAACATTCAAAATCAATTAAATCATTTAAAAAAAACATACCATTACAAATTCTCAACTCCATGTATATCGCTTATGCGCCTAGGGGCCCTCGTAATGACATCACAGCGCGATAGGCACTCCCGCTCGCATCCAGAGATTTTTATCGAAAATGTTATACTCCCGCCTTTTATAGGAGAGTATAGAGACGTATCTGTCGAACGCGAACCGCGATAAAACGCTTAGTGCTAAGTTCAACTGAATATTGGCAAATTGATCATTTTATTTTTACGAGGTTTTTTTAAGATGTAGGCTTTACATATATAAAAAAGCCTATATTTGCATACACAGGCTATAGGCTGTTTCTTGGCTATAGGATGTGGTATTTTTTTAGTTTCTTGCATTTTCCCTCATCGCTGGTGAGACAGAGACATTTCTCGGTTTTCTCCGATCCCAATGATGTTTTTCGATTACCTTTTATATAGATAGGTCGATAGATATGATAGATCTATCAAATGCGTGCTGTTTTATATAAATTTATCATTTTAATTTTATGAGATTTCTTAGATGTAGCTTTGCTAACACGCCTACGCAATTTTTCTACTTAGATAGATACTTACTTATGATTATACTGTTTTTTTTTATACATATTTTTATATCATACTTAAAGATGTGTATTTGGTTAAATATCGGTTATAATTTTAAATTCCATACTACTGACGATTATATATTTTTTTAAGAAATTTAAAATAATAATGTCTAAGAGTAACTCAAATATTTTTGCAACCGATAGCAAGAATTATTATTTTTTTCGTCCTCGAATATTTCTCCTTTTTATATCCTATATGTGGTGGTGGTGCTATGTGGTAATCATTGATATTAATCAACCACCTGGTATATATTAAAAAAAAAACAAAATGCACCATTATCATACGAAATTAAAAAAAAATTAACCACAATCACAAAGTTAAGCGCAACAATACACGAAGACCCGTATGTATGGAAATCCGAAGTAGTACTTGGCCGATTTTTTCTTCTTTCATCATAAAAATGCCAAAAAAATATAAGTCTAGATACATACATTATAAAAAAATAGAATAAACGATACAATTGAAATTACAATAAATATAAATATGTTTGTACAAGAAATATATCTTCAACTTAATCTTTAAAAGGACAATATTATGAGTGTATGTATATTTATTTTTAATTGTTTATTTATGTATATATATATATATGTACGTATGTATATGTGTGTGTGTATGTATTTATTTATGTATGTATGTTATGTTTGTTTATATATATGTATATATAAAGCGATTTGGTATTCGCTATTTATGTATTGGTTTATAAATTTCGTAGTACTTTTTGCATCTTTCTGCTTTCTTTACTAAATTTAATCCTTTCGTTTTTCTTTTGGTTGCCTGTAAGAAATCGCTTTTAGTGATAAGGCCGCCATTGCACTGTTAATCATATTTATCATGTACTGTATTTTATTCTCTTCTTATTTGTGCAATAAAGTGTTATAATATTATTATTATGATTATTATATATATTCTAATGATAATACATTACACATGCTGGATCCGTTGCGTTAAAAGGAGAACTTTAAGCTATATTATAGCTTAAAGAAACTAACACAAATGTAAGGCCCAAACCATAGTATGTAATAAATCATTTTTTATTAGTTTTTGTATAAGATTAGAATATTTTTAAAAACATAATATTTTACGCGTAAAATTAAGATGAGAAATACACTGCATCTCCTATTATACATATACCATACACCTACTTCTCAAAATGTAGAGACAAGTGCAGTTCAGTTCTTTAGTTATAACTTTTAGGTGTGTGAAGAAGAACCCAACTATAACTTTACTATTGTCGTGTGGCTTAGAGCACACGTGAAAAAAATGATTTGACATAGAAATTGACTTAATGCTAAGGAATTCAAATTCCAGTACCTAAAAATGGGAACCTACTGTTAAAACCCTCCGTTTCCCATTTCCGCCGAATTTTTCGAGGCACTGCGTGTTAACGGGCTTTTACCTTGGTAATAATATTAATGGATAATAATTCATACCCTCCCATAGGAATCGAACCCACATCCCTCACGTAAAAAGCACACCCTTGTGTGCCACGACTGCCTCAACTTACAGTTTAAAGTTTATTAGATTTAAAAAAAGAAAGTAAACGAAAATTATAATTCTTATTCTCTACTTAACAAATAAAAACAAAACTAATTTTATTTATTATGTTACTGAAGAGGTCAAAAACCTACACATATAATGCCATCTTTAAGCAATTGTAGCATTTTTCTTTAAAGAAATTCAAGCTTCTTTCTCTTACAAAAATGTATATTCGTGGCACGTACTATTGAAGTACCTTGGGTTCTCGACCTTTCAATATCGATTA
>HE670939.1:12145-41165 GCA_000313835.2 Heliconius melpomene melpomene
AAAAAAAGAACTAATGTTTTATTTGGCCATTACATTTTTAGAAGAAGGTTAATAATAAAAATGAATCTTGAAAATATATAAATATTAAAAATAATCTCTAAATAATATTTTTTATACCATCTCGCTTTCGCGGTCTCAATTTTACAATTACTCCGTGACCCTGCTATGAAAAAAAAACAACAGCCTGTTTTGCTGTTTTGCTTTTGTTATTAGGTAAAAATAAAGACTGTAAACATTCTAGGAAATCATATTTGAACTAACAACCATTGTTTTTAACATCCGTCTGTACTAGAAGGCTAAAAAATCGGTTATTTTTGAAGTGAGTAACCGCGACATTAACCACGGTTAGCGTAAACTTTGACGCGTCATTACCTCGTGCCCTACTATGTGTCAAATACATTGAGGATTATTATAACAATATATTCCTTTAATATATTATAATATACGTTTTAAGATTCGACTTTCTAAAAAACTTAATATTTGCATACAAACTACTTGGTGCAGAGAGTTAACAAATATAAGCCTTAGTAAATATAATTCAATTCGATATACTTTCCATTTCTTCCCTCTGGCAACAACAAAAAACGCGGCGTTAAGTTTCACCAAAATATAGCAGTGTGTGCAAAACGAAGTGTCTTAACGTTTGATTCCCTGTCATATGCGAGGTAGCGCATGAAGCTATTATTATTTTCAAATTTATTAAATAATAAAGAAATAATTAGAGTCGAGGCAAAGCGCGGCGATGAGTGCTACCACTCAACACGCAATGCTTCCAGAATTCGGCAGAAAGTAGGGAACGAAGTATCTTAACACTAAGTTTCCTCTGCCTACCCTGCTGTATGCAGGATACCGCGTGAAGCTGTAAAAAAATAAAGAAAGAAAAAAAAACTAGAAATAATACAAACATCGAGAAGCCGTAGTAAATTTCAGGATTCACATAATTATGTAGTAACCGTCCTAAAGAGTCTTTGTCATGTAAACGAAGCTTTACGACTGTAACGCGAGTTGTCGCTCCATTTGAGGGTCAAACGTTTTTTTAATTGTTTTAATAATTAGGAAGAGCTTTTAACGTTTCATTATATCTATTATGTGAGTTTAAGTTGCTTTGGAACGGTTATGTGTTCTTTTATTATTTTATTATTTTCAACGGTTATTTTCTTTTTAAATATACTCTTCCCCAATTTTCATTGGTGGCCTGTGCTCACTCCAAAAAATTTACTAACAAATAAGTCCTAACAATAAATTCAATAATAAATAATAAAATAATTACTTTTTTTAGAAAACATATAAAAATTAGAGGCCGTCCTGCTGCAGGAGCATATGGATGTGACTGTAAGGCGACAGTTGTAGGTTCGATCCCCACTCGAGGAAACGTAACTTAAATTTATATATCCGTTTCTTTGCTCTGGTATCGAAGCAAAAGCACGGCGTTGAATTCCACCTCTCAGCACGCATATCCTCCAGAATTCGGCGGAAAGTGGGGAATGGAGAGTCTTAACCACTATGTTCCCTCTGCCTATCAGGACAGCAGGGTGTGTGCCTGACAGCGTGAAGCTGATATAAAAATTTGGACGTAGCGGGATTGAGCGGATTCAAACTTTTATAGATTTTCTATAAAAGTATTTTTCTTTATAACACTTGAAAATTGTAAAAAGTACGAAAATATATATGTTCAAAGTAAAAGTCCAGGCCACCCCTACCCCATGAAATATTTCTCAATACGCCCATGCTCTTCCCTAAAAGGGATTTAAATCCACGACCACCTTCAGATCAAGCATTGTCGATATTTATAAGGTGTATTTCCATCATAGATCATCAAAGTCATTCTTATCGAAATAATTTATGACAAAGAAACTCTGTCGCTTCTAAACATTACCATATTATCGCTTTCATGTAAATCAGTTCTCTTGAAGCGACTACTGAATTGTCTACAATGTTTAAACGTAAAATAAGATTGTTTTAGTTATTTTTAAAAAGCTGTTTTTTTTGTATTTTAATGTTTTAATTTACATTACTTTAGAATCGTTGTGTGAAGGATGACAAAATCCAACAAACAGCTACGTATTTTAGTCGTATCTACAAAAAAGCCTAACTATAAATTGAGACCAGTCGTGGCGCAGGTTGTAGGTTCGATCCCTTTCGAGGAAATGAAAATTTTTTTCTTTATTTTCCTCTCTCTGGCTCTTGAGTTCGGCTACTCAACACGCAATACCTCCAGAATTCGGGAGAAAGTGGTTAAGTGTCTTAATGGAAGCGAAAGATCTTAATATAAGGTTGCCAGCTTCGTCTACCTATCCTGTGAGGGATACAGCGTGAAGCTATAAAAAAATATTATACCAACCTATATTATATAGTATAACAACCTGATTACTAACACTGACCTTAAAACAGGTTATTAACAATCCTTCAAGTATAAAATTACTAAATCATGTAAATAATTTATTACATAATTGCAAGTAGCATATATTTAAGTTTAACTACACGCTACGGTATGAGTGTTAGACTGTCGTGGCGCAGTAGGTCGATTGAGTATAACCGCGATGGTTGCAGGTTCCCCTCACTCAGAGGAACCATTATATTTAAATAACTTTTAAATCACAGCTCTAGATGAAACACAAGTACTAGGCTAGTTCCGCCAACCAAAAGAAAAGAGAAAAACGGAATGCGCTGAGTTGAAACACTGAGTTCCCTCTACATGCCCTGTTGAGGTGGAAAATATTAAACTGCCTTTTTAAATTTCTTAAGGGGCAGTTAAGAAAGTCTAGCTGACGAATTATGAAAAATGATTAAATCGGTATTCAGCAATTCGAATTTCACATTAAAAAATATGTTGAACTAATACAAATGTTAATTATTATGTTTAACAGAACTATTAATGTGTTTGAATTGAAAAGCAAACAAGAAACTCGTCAAAATTATGTAGAAATTATATAAATTTTAAGTAGGGAGAAATTAAATTATAGTCTTCTTTTATCATATCAGCTGCTTTCTCACCAATCATGATGGTGGGTATATTAGGGTTGCCACTCGTTGTCCTCGGCATAATCGATGCATCGACTATCCTTAGACCCTTTATGTTATGTACACGTAATCTCTCATCAACAACCTCATTAGGACCCATAGCACACGTACCCACGGGATGTAAAAGCGAAGTCACCGTGTTCTTCACGTAACAACGCCAATATTCTTCCGAACCAAAGAGCAAACCTCCGCATCCTTTAATATTTAGCCTAACCACGTCAGCACCCACATTTCTATAATGTGTCGTCCAAAGTACATTTAGCATATATTTCATTCCTTCAGTAAGAACGGTAATATCCTCCTTATTTCGGAAATATCCCAATTCTATGATGGGATTTTCAAAAGGATTGGTACTTTTTAATGTAACCCGCCCTCGTGATAAAGGGTGAAGAAGAACAAGGCTTGTTGCATCAATTTCACGATATATATTCGCTTTGCTAAAAGAAAAGCATAAGTCTCTATTAAAGTTGGTAATACTTTGACAGCCATATAGTATAGCAGGAGAGGCAGTAGCACCTATTCGTATATTAGTAATTTGTATATGTGGTTTTGATCCATAACAAACGTCACAAGAAGTATTTACTCTTATCAAGCCAGATTGTATTGGTGTAGGATACGAGCTCAATTCAGTTGGCGCTAATAAATTTTGAATAGCTGTTTGAAACCCTTTTTGCCCCTTAATATATAATAAAACAACACTATGGTCTTGTAGGTTCTGGCCTACAGGAAGGTCAGCTATCACGTTTATGTGATGTTCGCCCAAAATTTCTTGAGGCCCCACTCCTGACAACATTAAAAGTTTTGGCGAATCAATACTTCCCGCAGATAGAATAACTTCTTTATTGGCGTATACGTCAATCATTTTACCGGACTTAAGGGAAACTTTGACACCGTACGCTCGTTTTGAAAGTGGATCAATTAATATTTTCGTTACTCGTGCATATTTAGTAATAAACATATTTGTACGATCCTTAGCAGGCCTAAGATATGCCTCAGCTGTACTTGATCTTCTTCCATTAGAAAAAGTAAAATGAGGTGTAGAAGCGCCAAAATATTCTGGACCATTGTTCTCTAAAAGTCTTTTTATGCCTATTTCTTCATAAGAACGTAAAACTTCTTCATTTACCCTTTTAAAATATGCATTCACTTTTGGTCTAGATATGCCTACTGGACCAGATTGTGAATGTAAATAAGCATTATATGGATTTCTTAATACCGTTGCATCTGTCATATGTTCAAGTTTTTTAAAGTAGTGAAGAACTGTCCCCCAGTCCCAACCTGGAGCTACAGTGTTCCAGTCGTCATAGTCTTCTGGGACGCCTCTTGCATAAATCTCGTAATTTATAGACGATGATCCTCCGAGCATTTTCCCTCGTGTCATATATATGACACCTCCAGGGTGCGCCTGCCCTATGCCTTCATCCAATTTAGCGTGATAATCCCAGTCATATTCTGTATGAGCCATAGTTGCAAACAGACTGGGTATCTGCAATATATAACATTTATCTATCAATCTGCAATAAAAGTATTTTTTTTTTTAATTTTTCATTTTGCTTACAAGGTATAATTATTTTGAATTGTATAATTATTTTTTCTAATCCCACATATAGCAAGCAGAGAGAACCGCAAAAAGGCACTCCGTTCCCCATTTTCCGCCAAATTCTGAAGGCATTGCGTGTTCAGTGGCGGTGCTCGAAACTACGCTTTGCCTCGACTCCAGATCGTCCACGGCCACGGCCAGTCGTGGCGCAGTGGCGCAAAGTATGACTGTAAACGCGACCACTTGTGGACTTAAGGGAATATTAATAATAATAGTTAATAATAAGAAGATGTTAATTATAAATTTACCACACTAGCTGGCGGAGGATCTCCCCCTGCTTCCAGGAGAAGAATTTTCCAATGGTGAATTTCACTAAGTCTGGCCGCCACTGTAGCACCACCAGATCCTGCGCCTATCACTATAAAGTCAAATGTATCTCCATCTGAAAAACATTTCGTTTTATAACTCAATATAAATATAATTAAGACTCTCTAAAGCATAACATGTGAACGCGACGTTTGTGAGTTCAATTCCTACTTGAGGGTATGAATTATTTTCTTTTAATCGCTGTGGTAAAATCTCGAAAATTGGACGAAATATAAAAAAAATATATATCACCGGCTGTGCATTCAGTATTGTATAGTATCTAAGCACCGATATACTTAGGCAATGTTTAAAATAAATAATAGATTACACATTACTCGCACGTTTTAGGTATTCTATACATTATCTAAGTGTTGTCTAGAATACCGGTTTAAAGTAGTCACCGGTAACATACCATTTAACATAAGTTCATAATGAAAAATAAAAATATTTCCGTTGTTTTACATTATATTTAGATACGAATACAAGAGCGCTATATCGGGGTCATTACCACAAACGTCAATGTAATCGATCTACCAATTTGAAATATGTTAATGTTTTTATCCGCTCCGGCCTCATAGTCAATGGATCATTCTATTGACCTGAATACATACATAGGTATTATCAATTAGTATGTATCATATATTTTTTTAAATATTTATATAGTTTTGTTAGGTATAACTTGCGAATAAAATTTGCCTGGATGAAGTGTGTTGATAATAAGTTCTGCTTTGCTAATACCTAGTAGATGCTAATTTTAATCACAACGGATGTTAAACTGGTGAACTATTAATTTATGTACTCTTTTTTTAACAAGTAAGTGTTAAAATTCTAATAGTATATTAATAAAAGTCCTATTAGTTAGTTTACTACAAAAATAAAACATAGTAGACCGACGTTTTTCTTAAATGTAGTACCATTTAATAAATTCATAAGATTTTATAAAGAAAATCTATTAAAAGCGGTGTTATTCCGAAGCGGTATAAACATTTTTTTTCTATTAAAACATTAATACAAAACTTTAGATATGTTTCATACCTTTCAGAGGATAAGAAGCAGGCCATCCTACCGGCGAGATCGCGTGTGAAATAGCAAGTAGTTGAAGCAGCCACCGCAGCCAGGGGGAGTCCCGGGCCGTTTGAATACAGCCAAGGAAATTATTTATAAATACATTCAAATTTAACATTTTTAACACTAAATTTGTTTAGTTAATTCAAGTTGAATGCATACAGTTTAGTGGAAATATATAATCACACCACTAACTGAAGCATAACATCGCTTGTAAACAATTAAAATAATAATTTTATAATTGAGAATTAATACTACACGCAAAGACCGCGATTCTTCAACTAGTGTTATAAAATAAAGCTGGTATTCTACGTTTCAAGAAATTTCAAGGTAAAACAATGTTGTACTTTTTAACCCAAATTAGGTTCGATAATATATACAATGAAACTAGTTCTTATATAATGACTTTATAGAGCACACTCGTTAAAAAATGCAGTTCGAATTACTTAACTTCAAAGTACCGTTAATTTACGCGTAAGTAAACTATTACTTGAACTAACAACCTCCATATATTCAGTTTGACAATTCCAATTGTGCTACAAAATTGTTTCGAAAATTATTAGTATTTATCTATTTGGCGAGCAATATCTTCTTTGGTATACAAGTCAAGCCGGCTGGATGGAACCTCTTTAGTGCTCCGTTCAAGTGCTCCTGAGCTGATACTGATGCTAACGTGTTTTTGATGGCGTCCTTACTCAGTCAGGGTAGCCCTGATCCATGGAAGAGCGCTCACATCTACCCCATTCCGAAAAAAGCGGCATCCAATTAACAATAGGCCTATCACTATCACCTCCCTGCTCTCTAAAGTGATAGAGAACACGAAAAATTGTCATCTCTGGGTTTACCTGGAGAATGACCGATTGATTAATAACCATTTATGCAAGTGGGTCACCAGGTTTCCTACTGGGTGCCGCAACAATCTCACTGTCGGTTTCTGCTCCAAATATCTGCCCGAAAAATTTATTTAAGTAAGTATTGTTAACTATGAACCACATTATTCTACAAATAAACTTAGATATGTATACCACCATTTAACATTTTAAAGTTTTGTCATATTTTTATACAATTTCCATTATTATTATTTGTCTCGACATCAGAGGAAATAAAAGGGTTCTAAAAAGGAGGAAAGTGGTCCAGGACAGTACACGAGGCAATCAAGAAGAAAAACTGCCAATCCTAAGTGGCGTAAAATAAAACAACTGTAATGTACTATTCCTATATAATGATTTCACGTTACATAGGCAACAAGATATAAGTGGTAAGTGAAGAGAGGAGCTGCTCTGAACGTCGTCGCGCCGTCGATCCCTCGCCGCACCCCACTCTAAGCAAGCACCAATGCCCACGCGCAACGTCAGGCGTAGTGAACAGTTCCTCAACAGGAATTAGTTATGATCATTCTAATGGGAAAAGATATGTAATACTGGGTCCCTAATACCATCTACCTACCCTGTTATGTCGGGAGTCTGCGTTGAGCTAAAAAAACATTTACTTGAAATATTTATCAAAATTCAATCAACAGAATTACTAGCAGTAACCTTATTACATACTAAATGTAAGCATCTTAAAGTAAAAAATAAATAAATGATATAAATAATTTATTAAAAATATTATATAGTATCTTTGTTGAACTAGTTGTCGTCTACAGGTCGTCCAATACGAGATAGTTAAATTTTAGGGAACTTCTACAAAACCACAAAATCATTTTTTTAACATTAAATGCTTATGAAGCTTGTGACACATTTATAATTGCAATGATTAATTTAAATTCATAGTTCCGTTATCATATCGATAATATTATGAATTACAAGATTTCTTTGCAATTTCTTTGTACTTTAATTATAAAAAAATAAGAACAAATAAAATAAACAACATATATTTTCCTACCTTAAATGAGATATCACATATAACTATATAAATAAATACATTTATAATGCATTCATTTAAATAATCATTTTGACGCCACTAATTAAAAGAAAACTTTGTAGCCATAATATAGGTTTTGAATTTAATTTTAAAGTAGTTAGTTTTAAAGAACAGCAAGCATATGTATGGGATGTAATCGAATAATCCAAAACAATCTTTACTACATATTATTTAGAAGTAAAACACTGGCAATATAAATTATTGTCAATAAACAACTGAATTTAAAATAATTACTATATTTTATTTTTATTATACCCACATGTTTATTTTCCTAATATGAGACATTATGTCAGGAACGTTAGTCATATTTGGAAGCCTTCCGCAAGACGCGTAATTTCTAAGATTTCTTACGTTATACGATAGAGCAAATAGAGTAGAATAATAGAGTATAGTAGAATTATCAATAGAGATATTATATTTATTATGGCTAAAATAAATTTTACCTCATATTCGGCATCCCTCACACTATATTTTTATAAGTAAGGATTACGTAAATTATAGTCTTCTTTTATCATATCAGCTGCTTTCTCACCAATCATGATAATGGGTATATTAGGGTTGCCACTCGTTGTTCTCGGCATAATCGATGCATCGACTATCCTTAGACCCTTTATGTTATGTACACGTAATCTCTCATCAACAACCCCATTAGGACCCATAGCACACGTACCCACGGGATGTAAAAGCGAAGTCACCGTGTTCTTCACGTAACAGCGCCAATATTCATCCGAACCAAAGAGCAAACCTCCGCATCCTTTAATATTAAGACTAACCACCTCAGCACCCACATTTCTATAATGTGTCGTCGAAAGTAAATTTACCATATATTTAATCCCTTCAGTAAGGACAGTGATATCCTGCTTGTTTCGAAAATATCCCAAATCTATGATGGGATCGTCAAAAGGATTGGTACTTTTTATTGTAACCTGCCCTCGTGATAAAGGATGAAGAAGTATAAGGCCTGTAGCATCAATTTCATGAAATGTATTAGCTTTGCTTAATGAAAAGCATAAGTCTCTATCAAAATTGGTAAGGCTTTGACAGCCATATAGTATAGCAGGAGAGGCAGTAGCACCTATGCGTATATTAGTAATTTGTATATGTGGTTTTGATCCGTAACAAATGTCACAAGAAGTATTTACTTTTATCAACCCAGATTGCATTGGTGTAGGATACGCGCTCAATTCAGTTGGCACTAATAAATTTTGAATAGCTGTTTGAAACCCTTTTTGCCCCTTAATATATAATAGAACAACACTATGGTCTTGTAGGTTCTTACCTACAGGAAGGTCAGCTAATACGTTTATGTGATGATCGCCCAAAATATCTTGAGGCCCCACTCCTGACAACATTAAAAGTTTTGGCGAATCAATACTTCCCGCAGATAGAATAACTTCTTTGTTGGCGTATACGTCAATTATTTTACCCGATTTAAGAAAAACTTTGACCCCGTACGCTCGTTTTGAAAGTGGATCAATTAATATTTTCGTTACTCGTGCATATTTAGTAATAAACATATTTGTACGATCCTTAGCAGGCCTAAGATATGCCTCAGCTGTACTTGATCTTCTTCCATCATAAAAAGTAAAATGAGGCGTGGAAGCGCCAAAATACTCTGGACCATTGTTTTCTAAAAGTCTTTTTATGCCTATTTCTTCATAAGAACTTAAAACTTGTTCATTTACATTGTTAAAGTATGCATTCACTTTTGGTCTAGTTATGGCAACTGGACCGGACTGTGAATGTAAATAAGCATTATATGGATTTTTAAATACCGTTACATCTGTCATATGTTCAAGTTTTTTAAAGTAGTGAAGAACGCTTCTCCAGTCCCAACCTGGAGCTACAGTGTTCCAGTCGTCGTAGTCTTCTGGAACGCCTCTTGCGTAAATTTCATAATTTATTGACGATGACCCTCCGAGCATTTTTCCTCGTGTCATATATATGACGCCTCCAGGGTGCGCCTGCCCTATTCCTTCATCCAATTTAGCGTGATAATCCCAGTCATATTCTGTATGTGGCATAAAATAATACAAACTGGGTATCTGCAATAAATAGTAAAATTTAAATGTGTAATACAACAACAGACAAAAAGTAGTCTTTTTGTTTTCAGTTTTTGCATATAGGCAATCATTTTTGATTCAAGGAGTACTTATTTATAAAAATTTTAAGCAATAAATCTAAATACTGTAAAAATATTATTTTAATTTTTTTGTAATAGTACAGAATTTTACCACACTAGCTGGCGGGGGATCTCCCCCTGCTTCTAGAAGAAGAACTTTCCAATGATGAATTTCGCTAAGTCTAGCCGCGACCGTAGCGCCACCAGACCCTGCACCGACTACTATAAAATCGAATGCGTCTCCGTCTGAAAAATATTATTTTAAAAATTATATAATTATATAGATAGCTAAATATAATCAAATGGGCGGTAGTCAAGTAATTTCAAGAAGAAACAAAAAGGTCAGTCTGTATTTTTTTTTATTTTTATTTATTTTTTTTTATTTTATTTTACTTATTTTATTGAGCAAAAGTCAACCTAATTAAGACACGTTTCCCACTTCCTCCCGAATTTTGTAGGTATTGCGTATTAAGTGACGAAACCCAACGCCGCGTTTTTGCCTCCACACCAGAGCGAAGAAATTGATATATAAAATAAAATAAATATATATATTTCCTCGAGTGGAGATCGAGCTCACTACCAGTCACTTATAAAGGCACACCTTTGCCCCTGCGCCCCGACTGACGTCATCATGACGCACACGCATTCGCATTTTATGCACACACATTGCACATATTCATTTATTTTTATAATATTTCAATTAATATACAAGGTTAGATCTTAGTGATCTTCTAAGATTTATCATTTATAAATTTTAAGTTTTACCGTAAAAAATAACTATGATTAACCAAATTAATGTTTTTGCACAAGAGTTTATTTTTTTATATACGAGTATACATATTTTATTATTCATATTGTTTTCATACCGTAGATGTAACTGAAATGATGTCATCATCTATAGATTAATGTGGTTGCACTGTGTACTTATTATCTTTAAGATTGTAGTGTTTTTTTTTCTATAATTAGATGTTGACTTAAATATTTTGTTTAATTTGGAATTTTCAATTCATCCTAAGATATTTTTTTAGTTTCACCTTATATCCCACATATCTTACTTTTAGGTTTCTTGCTACATATTCTGCCAGAGTATGCAAAGGAAACCTAGTGTTAAAACATTCCATTTCACATTTTCTGCACAATTAGATATTGTGGCGGATCCCGAATCTACGCTTGCGTTTTGTTACCATAGCTCAGAACGAGAAATTGTAAGAAGTTATCTATATGTAAAAGGAGATGAAACTGCCTGACTGAGGTAAGACGCACGCACAGCCGTAACCGCCGATGATAAAGACGCGAAATTTGGACGGATGTTTATTTACGTAATCTGGACATCCACTGTGAAGGGATTTTGATAAATTTTAACCCTATAGGGATGAAATAGGGGTTGAAAGTTTGTTTGGATTTTTTTTAAATCGCCACCAATTTTAAAACTAAAAATAATTTCATAAATATATTTAATAAATATTCGTATGATTCAAGCGGGTGAAGCCGCGACAGTCCACTAGTACGCTTATAAAAATCCTACTTGATGCAAAGAATAAATTTTTATTTTACATTTACTTCAAATATTTCTTCATTTTATTGCATTTAGTCAGACAAAAGTTTCTAAATATTTTTAATATTAAGAACAGTGATATTAAATGTTGAGACCAACCGAGGCGTCAGGCTCTGGTAACGAGGCAGAGCGCGGCGTTGATTTCCACCATTCCACATGCAATACCTCGGCGCAAAGTTGGGAACGGAACTGTCTTAATGGAAACGGAATGACTACCTATTGTTAAGACACTCCGTTCAAAAGGTAAAAAAACATGTTTACACAAAACATTAAACACGGTGTACCGTACCTTTCAGAGGATAAGAGGCGGGCCATCCTACCGGCGAGATCGCGTGTGAAATAGCCAGCAGCTGAAGCAGCCACCGCAGCCAGCGGAAGTCCCGGGCCGTTTGAATACAGCCAAGGAAATTATTTATAAATACATTCAAGTTTAACATTTTTAACACTAATAATATTAATTTTGACTAAAGGGTACGTAACTACACTACTTTTGTCACACTTAAATTATAGTGATACATCGATCTTCTTCAATTGACACTTCTTAACTGTTTCTTAATGATTTTTTAATGAGGGGATTTTTTTAATTCAACTTGAATTCATATACTTATGTAATTTGAAGAAATAGTGGAATTAATCGAAGCATAAAAAAACAACACAACAGTTATCGTGAACAGTTAAAGTATAAATTTTAGTATTGAAAAATAATCTATAGTAACACTATATGTACATAAACACCACGATCCTTCAGCTAGTGTTATAAACTAAAGCCAGTGTTTTACGTTTTAAGAAATTTCAAGGCAAAATAATGATGTAATGTTTTATCCAAATTAGGTTTGAATAATATACCTACATGATGAAACTAGTTCTTATATATGACTTTTTATTCATGTAGGTACTTACACTCGTCAAAAAATACAGGTCAAATTGTATGACGTACTCGTATATGTTTTTTTTGTAATGTTTCGTACATTTTTTGACCAGACTGGGTAAACGAAAATGTTTTCATAATATTTTAAATTGGGAATTGTTTTTTTTTTGAAAGGGCTAAACTGCTGTTGACCTGGAATGGTCTTTACAGTGTCACCAGACGAGAACCGACGAGATGCGTGAGTAGGCTACCCCTGAAGTATAAATACGAGCAGTAGCGGCGTTAGGGTAGGGCGAGGCTGGGCTGCTGTGGCGTAGCTAGGGTATTTGCTGCCCGGTGCGGCTTAGGGGACTTGATGCCTTTTAAAATGGTCTAAGAGCTAAATGGATTAAAATTGCAGAAAACATAGACTTTGAATGCCTGAAAAAAGAGTTCGCAGATAGAAAGGCTAAAAAAAGTGAAATTTTATTAGTTTTTTTCATTATTTTTGTTTAAATAGATGGTTATTTCGTTGTACCCATTCCCTTTTTTGTATGTTTTTGAATTGTAATTAGGGGGCGCCGAAAAAACTTCGCCCAGGGCGCCGGTAGTGCTAAAATCGGCACTGAATACGAGATCTGATGGACGTTCATGAGAGGGATAGGGGATTGCGCTACGTACAAACGTGACAATTGAAGTAATTAGCATCCAAAATAATATGTTGCGATTAATAATTCACCCTGTTTCCCCAACCCATATGAAAATTTCATTTATTGAAGCCATTTTTGACCACCAAAAGTCAGATTAATTAATCAAAACAAAACTAATTTGCAAGAAGGCTGAAATTGGGCACTTTACCAAATATATTTATTTACTATGCTTAATACTCTTGCTTTACTCGACATTGTTTACAACCAACGTATGTTTTATTTTTCATTACCGTACTTCGATCAATTATACACAATAGTAATAATATAATAATTTAGGAATAATGGGTATAATTGATCGAAGTGACCGTACCGTAATGTTATTATAGCTTTACTGGTACGGTTATTTCTTAAGCTATTTATTTTTACTTATCTATGGTTTGACAAGTTATACATGTCATCTTCATAGTTGACATTTGACATTTGAAAGTTTCCTACATTATGGTCAATGTCAATTGGTCAATTATGGTTCGCGCCACTGCAGTGCTATGACCGACTCTTATAATTAATAATTTTTATTAAATATTGCAAAATACTAAATAAATCAGGGATTTTAAAATCCTTAAGAGAGGTGCCATCTATATAAAAATGGAACATGAAGATATTGCTGAATTAACTTTAAAAAGGTTAAATTACTAGCTTATTTTTAAATTAAGGTGTCGAAACATTTCACACGCCTATATAACGTGTTAATAAACTTTGTTATAATATTTCACCGCCATAATATCACTTTTAGATTAAACTAAAATGTAAATAAAAGTATATTATACATAAATAAATTGCTTAATTTTTTTAAGATTTCAAAATCAGAATAAGGAACAAGAGAAAAGAAATGATTACATTGGTTGGACCGATTATTTTATGGCGATGGCATTTCTAGCTGCGAAACGGAGCAAAGATCCAAATTTCCAAGTGGGAGCTTGTATTGTTAATAAAGAAAATGTTATAGTTGGGATTGGGTAAGGTAGTCACTGAGTTTTTATATGTGTAAATTTAATAACATTTGTAATTTTGAAAGCATTCACATACCAGAAAATACAAGATGCACTATTGAGTTCTGCTACTCAACACACAATGGCTCGAACAAAAGCAAAACTGGACAATGAAGTATTTTGACTCAAACTCCAACTATATAGAGTAAATTGAAAATAATAATTTTCAGGTACAATGGTATGCCAAGAGGATGCAATGATGATGTATTTCCATGGGGCAAAAATTCTCCATCACCTTTAAACAACAAATTACTTTATGGTAATTCAATTTTTTTATTTAAATTATTGTGAAGTCAACATCAGACCATCATGAGGCAGGGACATAAGTGTGCAACTATAAAAAAGTTACAACATTTGGCTTTGTGTTCAATCTTCTCTTGTGAAGTCTTGAATTCTGGAGGCATTGTGTGTTGAGTATGGGAATTCTGCCACACTTTGCCTCAACATCAAAGCAAAGAAATTGAAATATAAATTTAAATAAATATTTCATTACCTCGAGAGGGTATCAAACCCACCATTGTTGCATCTGTCACCTTGTGTTGTTGTGCCTTGTTTCACACATTTAAGTTTACCAAAATGTAATAGTAAAAAATTTAAATTCATAGTGTATCAGAGGCAGGCAGAGGGAACCTAGTGTTAAGACACTCTGTTCTCCACTTTCCACAAAATCTTGAGGCATTTCTTGTAGAGTGGCAAAATGCAAGAGTGAAAACTGCATTTAAATTTATTTAGCTGTTTCTGAGATTAGCATGCATGCAAACACAACCATACAAATCAACAAACATAAAACAATTGAAATATTTGTTTGGGTTCTATTACATTAATAAATGTGCCCAATAATTTTCTCACAGGGTACAAACATAAAAGACTTAGATTTATTATATTTATAGATAGACTTTCTGCTATTTCAGTATGCCATGCAGAAATGAATGCAATAACAAACAAAAACACAGGTGATGTAAGAGGCTGTACAATATATGTGGGCCTATTCCCATGTAATGAGTGTGCCAAAATAATTATACAGTCAGGAATAAAGGAAGTTGTGTATGTATCTGATAAAAAATCTCACAAGTCAAAGTACATAGCTTCAAAAGTTATGTTTAAAGCAGCTGGGGTGAAATATTGGTTAGTATTTTCCTGTAGTCTTGCTTAAGATTGATTATTTTAAATCCAAAATATAGATCTTTGACTAACTTGTAGTTTGTTAAAATTCACTGTACATACAATGAAACAATTAACATATTCTATTATACTTTTTAGAAAACATATTATATAAAAATTTTAATACAGGAACTGGAAAAAGAGGTGCGAGTTCAAAGCCCCCTGTATTATTTTTGTTTTTTAAAAAGTGTTTTTCATTCCCAAGTGTGGTATAACACTTAAAAATCTTCAAAAATCTTGTTATAATTTATACTAATCAACATAGTCTTCCTATATAAATGGACTAACCAATTTGATAACATTTTACTTTTTTTTTTAATTTTTTGTACTTATTTAGTGTTCCTCACTTTGGTAAGACAAGGTGTGGTGGGTTGTATATAAGATGTTATTATTTTAAGGGCTATTTATTTAGTTCGACTATTGTTGTTTTGTTAAAGATGTATGTATTGTTGTTTTGTTAAGGATGTATGATGTAAAAAAAGTAAAAGTACCATTTTTATATATTTAACTTGTTGAGGTCTAAAATTGTAACTTGTCATTACTGAAGTGTAGTTTTACTTTTTGTTTGATAATTCTTGTGTCTTTTAAGCCCTGTTGTGTACAAATAATATCTGTAAACATCAATACAAGAATGCTATATCATATATTTACAATGCAAAAATCAATTAACTCCACTTTTAAAATAAAAGTACAAAAGAAAAATACTTAGTAGAGCCAACTTTTTATATTAATTAAATGTCCCCAAAATTTTTTTTGGTCACTAAACTATTTATTTTAGAAACTACTTTGATTAACTTCATACTGTAGTGCATTTATTGCAACAATACAATCAAATGCAATCGCAACTATGAAATAATTCACCCAAAAAAAATTGTTACAGGCAATATGTACCAAAGAATAAGATAATAGAAATAAATTTCTTAGAAAACGATGATGACTTGGACACTAGCAACACTACAATTAACCAAGACTTGGAAACTAGCTTTAATTCAATTAAACTATCTGACTGACAGTATATATTTTGTACTGACAATATATTTATAATAGTAAAATTATGACAATAATAATTTATTTAGGTAATATAAATAAAACAGAGGGTGTAAATAAATTTGTAAAATAAAGTTTTATTACGTTATGTACAAGATGATGGGTACAAAATACTCCGATCACACCAAAACAAACAAAATCAATTGTTTTCCATCAACATATGAGAACTCGTCGCTGACACACCGATAAACAGCCTTTAATACTATACATATTAATATATATGTATATATACGGAACATAACAGTCAACATTAATGAAATCACTTAATTATTTAAGAATTGTATTTTTTTTGACATATACAAAAATTAAAATTAAATGAGTGTTTTATTCAATCTTTTCATTATATCCATTATATCCATGTAAAACAAAAATGCCACCATAGTAATGATAAAAAGTTTAATATCATGGCCTAGAAAACGGTTCAGTCAAAATATTTCATATTTCGGAAAGAAAACATAAAATTTTGCATATTCAATAATAATAATTATTGTCCATCTTTTACAATATCCACAAATAAAATGAAACAAGGAGAACTGTCATTTCCGTGTGTTAACTTTCCATACATCCAGTAATTACCAAAGGACAAAAACAAAGATTTATCTAATGTAATTGATATTGTACAGTAAAATCTTAACAATATAATTATTTACAATGCGTACCTCAGTATGTCAATATTGCGTGAGGCGACCGAAGCGACACATTTTTACATAAAAAAAACCAGCCATTTATTACAAATTAATTATTTGAATAATATTGAACACTTGAGGCTTCATTGAAATTCTTGTATATCATCAATCTATTTGATAAATGGCTACATATTATTAATTAATAGGATGTACCAAAATTAAATTTAAAAACCCATTGTCACAGGAAACATTTATACTACAAATCTAAACAAAGTTATAATTTCGGTATTACAAAATTAAGTAATGATTTTATTGTTGGAAAACCATCAATAGTTTCAAATTACTATTTCCATTCATAAATTTTATTCTCAAGAAATGATTTTATAAAAATGTGACAAAAATATTGTTACTTAAATTTTTATAAATTATTGATTAAGAATTAAGTATCAATATATAAATAGATTAACTTAAAACCTCAGATTACTTCCTGTAACAAATGAACTATCGGAACTAAACTCATAACAGATGAAGCGATTAAAAATCAATGGGACTTACAATCTAAATTTGAGGAACATTTTTAATCAACCATCCTGTCTATGGCCGATTTCCTTTGGAGAATGAATATAATGTAATAATTATATGTATATTGGTCAATATACAAATTCAATTAACTTCAGTATTGCCACTATTCGAAATTATTAAATCGATCTGTTATTGCTACGAAGAATTTCTTATTACAATGTTAATAAAAAAAACTAATATGGAGTTTAAAAAAAAAAACATAAGAATAAATACATTATGCCTTTGCAAGTCATATAAAAACTATATTAAAAAAACCACAAATTTACTTACAAATTTTCAAACTGGCCAATAATTTGTGACTGATATGAAGTAACACCAAAACCTTATTTTATGTTAATTGTCAATGAAATGCTTTTACACTAACTAATTTAAAATATTTACTATCTGTGGTTATAAACATTCATCTTTCCTTTCTTTAGCTTCACGCTGTATACCGCATATTACACGGTAGGTAGTGGGGACCTAGGGTTGTGGCAGTTCCCCACATATTGTCCTTTGTCTGCACATTTCTTATTGAGTGGCGGCACTCAAAGCAGCGCATTGTCTCATTTCTGAGTGGGAATGAAACCCACAACTGTCGTATTACCGTCATGCGCCACCGAACTGTGGAATGGCCTACCCGCGGCAGTGTTTCCAGGTCGGTACGATATGGATACCTTTAAAATGCGCTTCTATCTCCACCTCAAAGGCCAGCAACGCACGTGCGCTCTAGTGTTGCACGGGGTCGTGGGCGGCGGTGATCACCATCAGGTGACCCGAACGCTCGTCTGCCTTGTCCTTTTTCCATAACAAAAAAGACGCAGTGTCGCTGAGGCCTTGACAATCTCTTTTGTAATATAAAACCACTGGTACCACAACCGGTGACCAATATCAGTCATTTTTACAATCTTGTACTATTAAGCTAAATATTGACATTTAATATTTTTAGAAGAAAAAAATATAAATTCATATGTATTATTAATCAAATTTAATTTAAGATATATAATTAGTACTTTAAGGCACTTCTGAGCCTACTTTTTCTAAATCAGTTTCAAACGAATGATTGAAATTAATTTATCTAAAGAATATTAAAACAACATAAAATAGAAAAATGTTTATAACCACAGATTATATGGATTAAAATGATAACTAACTGTCAAAGTTATATATGCACAGATTATCTAATATCAAAACATGAAAACCGAATAATTCCGTTTTACATTTCGCTTTAACCTCTCCAATTTTAGATGCACTTTAGGTATAACAAAAAAAATCACAATAATAAACCAAGCAATAATTTACAAGTTTCAATAAGGGTTCGGGGTCTCCTGAATGAGCCAAAGTGCATTGGTTTAGACTTCTTCGGGTTTGAAGGCGATGGCGTAGGGGAACTTCGTACGGCAAGCTTCTATGTAATCTTCTATTTCTTTCTCGCAAGAACCAAAATCTCCGTCGCGGAGACTGTCTAAAACTTCTACACAACCCTGTAATATAACATTTGCAATAGATTATTGTACATACGATAAATTTGTACATACGATAAATATTTTAAAAGAAAATGAAAAGGTAAAATCGATATAATTTAAGCCAAATAATGTAAAAAATATTCATTTATTTGACAACATTAGGTATCAGTTAAATAGCCTATTGTTAACGGTGTCATTTCGTGTAGAGGTAGGTATGTCCAAAAACGTAGTTCTTTAATAGTTTTTTAAATTTTTAACCGTCGCGTTAAATCGTTGCGCTATAAATGTTAAATCTAAATACAGACTTCGTTGAGATGGAAACATAAAGAAATGACTACAAATAAATATAGAAATTGTATCTACATAGTCATATAAGTGTAGATTTAAGTTTTAAGTAATGTTTCAATTATAAATTAAATCTAAACTGTGCTATACTGGTGTCAACTGTCAACAACTATTTCATATATTTACCTATTCTGCTATATGCATTTTGTAAGTATATCGCATAAAACTAAAACAAATCAAAACAGTGGTTATTCAATGAGACCTTTACAAGCACTTTTTAACCGCCAGCTGCCAAGCTAGCAACAGCTCGAAGGGTAAATATGAGTTCATTAGTAAATGAACATACCTGTATAGACACATCGGGGAGGTCGAGCCTTGTGGCCAGCGCGAGTGCGTCCCCGCGGCGCGCCGGCAGCACGCGCAGCAGCGCGCGCGCCCCCCACAGCGCCGAACACTGCGAGCGCTCGGCCGCGGGGCTCGCAGCATACTGCTCCGCTATGCACTGCGCTGTACGCCCGCCGAACATCTGGGAATATAAACAATGTACAATTTATACGAGGCAAAAGTTTATTAGACTGTTACTAATTAAAGTTTACAATTTTGTATACAAATGACAATGCATTCGTTTTTATAAAGCAATGTGAAATTAGTACGGAACTAACCGGCCCAGTCTCCGTGTCGATGACAGCCGCCACGCTTGCGTTCAACTCCGCCTGCTTGTCCTGAAGCCAGCTCCGGAACCGGATGAGGCAGTCGTGGAGGTGCTCGTGGCGGCTATCGAGACGCCACGCGCGCTTTATACTTTGGAGCATTAGGAGGGGTTTTTCTGTAAATATAGAAGAAGAATTCGAGTTGTTTTGTAAATATATACTTAAAGCCAGCATCAAGATTAAATAGTTTGCATTTAAAGCCTTCATGGCGCAACGGCAAAGCATCTGTGTTGTGGATTTGGTTCCCACTCGTAAGAACAAATTATATTAATTTCCCGGCTCTCGGAACAAGAAAAATCGACTCTTTGGGTTTCATGAACCAAAAATCTCTCGAATAGCTGGTGCATGTTAGCACTAGTTATATTTTCAAATATAGATTTCCTTATCTAGTATTAAGTCCAGGCACTATTAATTAATAATGTACATAAATATAGTATATTTACATATATTATATATCACTTTATATTAGCTAATTTACCTTTTCTATAGTATATTTCGAAGGCCATTAAGTGAGTATCTATTCTGTCCGCGGCGAGCATTCTCAAAGGCTGTAAAAACTTCAGTGCCTGTTCTAATGGGTCCTCCACCTGAAAATTAAACAAAGATATACTACACTAAATATACTTTAGTAGTTCTTAATACTTTGTTAGTTACACGTTAATATACGAAGATAAAACTTCAATTAAATTTTTGATTCCATTTTTACCAATACATATTTTGTAGTTTCGGGCAGTCCATGATCACGAGTAGGCATCGAATTACTACATACATTAACCTATTATAAGTATTTAATATATATTTTTAACATTTTATTAATATTCTATTGCATACATTAAAGAAAACTTTTAATTCTTAAAATCCTACGAATCATAATTGATGGCAGAATAACGTAACATAACAAAATCATAATACTATGTTCACTATTATATCATTATGTGTGACAGACTAGCGCCTCGAGACACTCTCATGAGATAGATCCCCAGAAACGTTTATAAGAAACTCGCATTGTCAAGTAAAAGTGGGTCACATTCATCTCCATTATTACTAAACAGATACAGTAAAAATATAGACACTCGCTACGCCTTATTTTATTGACTTTTTTGACATTTCTATCAATAAAATTTTTTTTTATAATTTATGACATATTGAAAATTATTTGAATATATTGTGGTGCAGTATAAAAACTTCTGGCAATAAACGCTATGATTGTAGGTCCGATTAAATTTTGGAGGAATAAATATTTTAATTTCCCTGGTCTTGACACTAGGTTCTCCCTTCCCACCTTTTTTAATACTAATTCAACACTTAGATTCATTCAGAAAAAAGTTAAGCTAGTAATTTTTTTGTCTTAGTTTCTTAAAAGTTCTATTCAAACTTTGCCTTATAAAAATAAGTTTGTTGTTTTGGTGTTTTTTTTCTATGGTAGTCCACATTGTTAAAGAAAGCGAGGAAACGTTCGAAGATTAAATAACTCAAATAATGTTATTTTGCATATATTTAACTATGTTATAATTTTTATACATTTCGCTTAATAAGTAATGTTAAGCTATTACAGAAAAGGCAACTAAATTAAACCTACCCTTGCCAACTTATCCGGGATAAGTTCATCTAACTGTGGCGCTTCAGGGTCGCCTTGTTCCTGCTGCTGCCGCGCTTTGTGGTGCTGTTCGCGTTTCACCTGCAACGTAATCAATTCTAAATGTCACTAAGTCCCATTAAATACAAATTCGTCCAATCCTGCTGTATATTTAAATATTAATTATTCGATATTGACATAATACTAAACAACTTTATCCATTTACATATTATAAATATTAAATTACTTACGACTTATGTTAAGATAATTAAGATTTTATTTCTTCAATATATCATATTATAAATATAAGTAATCTTGACAATATTAACTATAACAAGTTACCTGAACCTGTGCTTGCAAGGCGCTTTCCTGTTCGGCTTTACGTTTCGCTTTCCTCTGTTTGTTTCTAAGTTTCTTTAATTCGGATGGCGCGAGATTCTCTGCAAGTAAAGAAAACACATACATTACGTTACATTTTTTTATTATATGATTAATACATGTATAATACTATCTATACGCCTACCAATATTTGTGAAAACATATTCAAACTATTATTAATTGTTTAAAATGTAAACATTTCCTTCAATGGAATTTATTCCAGAACCGAGAATAGTCGACATAACTTCCACAAACTTAAGTTTGTGCAAACAAACAAAACGATCCACATCTTCAACAGACACTTTGCCTTTTGATTACAATAATTTACGCGGAAAACGTATAATTTACATTACAACTAACTACATGAATAAAATACACTATCAACGAGATTTATATCCAACAGATGAGGATTTAGACCGAGTTTATTCCAACATTCAATTACATGCGATAATTGTCAACAATTTGCATTCTCATTAACCGCCACCTATATATGTAGAATCAAGGTTTTTTGCCAATAATTGAAGTAGGCAAATATTATGGCAGTCGGCTCATAAAAATAAATCCTGATGTAATTCTTATATGTCTTGGACGAAATTCAAACAGCGTTTTTTTTTATTGTGCCGAACTAACGTGTTATGAATTTATGCAAGTTGTTAAACAGATTATTAAAAATGTAGATGTACGGTGATTTATCTATTATTTTTATTTAAACCAAATCTAAAGATATTTGACGAGCCTTTTTTTTAAATCACATTTGTTAAGACGTCATTTGAGTTTATTATTCAAATTCAAAAAATATAAATCCAAATAAAAATAAAAGTAAACAAGTAGTAATTATTCTTAATTCGAGTACATCCGGCTGCCAAAGTTAAAGACTCGAAGCTGCGTGGACGTAGACGCAAAGCAAAGGTGACATCAGATCCGGTCGGCTGCGATTGAGGTGGAGCGCAAGGAGTCGTGACTGGACTGTCACATGAGGACGCACGGCTCTGATGATAATGATGTTCGCCGTGATTAATTAATATATGTCAACTTTGTTTATTTTTAATATAAATTACGTAATACTGTAGAAGTATATTGAATACAACACAAAATATTATGTTAAAATTATATCAAAATTATAAAATACGAATCCGTCAAAGTGCAACTTAATGGAATGGTAGTAGACGTTTAAGAGCAATAAAAAAATAATTGGACCGATTCCGAGCGGTGATAAGAAATATTGGATAAATTTATTACTCTTATAAACGTGAACCAATTTGCGTTTATAAAATTATTTGAATCGAATATTGTAACTAAACTTCAAAAAAAGAAATAGCTATTTAAAATATTTTTTAATGAAACTTCCAAATATTTAGTAAAGATTTTTATACATGTTATAAGTAATACATGAAAGAGAATAGTTATTCAAATTATTATATCCAAAAACATCTAAAAACTTATGTTATAGCCATAATCATACAAAGTTGTACAACATCGCACAAACAAACACGCGCACGCGCACGCGCACGCCGTTGTTTAGCGCGACCCGCGACGCCACGCCGGTGTTTTGCAAACACAATGGATCGTTGGATTTAATTAAGGTCACTGACCATTGTAGAAATAACACGATATTAATAACACAAATATTTTTGACAATAACACTAATACTAAAATAAGTATATAATGACAAAATGATAAAGTGAATTACTAAATGATAATTATAACAAACCCTATTAATATTATAAGTGTGAAAGTTTGTTAGGATGAATGTTTGTTTTACTGTCACATATAAATTACATAACGGATTTATATGAAACTTCACAATAATGTGGCTTATACGTCAGAATATGACATAGGCTACTATTTAAGTAAAAGTTTTGTATGATTGGGCTAAAATATAACAATAAATTAAACGCGTGGGCCACTGGTATTATATAAATTTAGCTGTTAGCATTACACTATCCACGTATTTTTTAAAATAAAAAATAATAATTGTGTTATACATAGTACGTGCTTTATACTGTAACACTAATCGAATCCACCATTGCTAACATGATTGAGATAATATAATCTAATGTAGATTAAACTTTATTGTTTCAATAATTATTTCTTAAGTAAAATTAACTTAATGTAATAAATATAACATTCACCTAAATATTTATACAATTATTATTAACTACACACTAGTAGATATGGTTACGATAAGCACTGTCGAAACTGCATGAGTGCACCATAGTTCACGAACCAATTGCGGTCACGTTTATGAAACGATATGTAGCCTAATTAGAGGTTTCGACGTGATTTACGTTTGCTGTACAAAATTTTCACACTGGAATAAGAAATATGTTTATTTTTGAGCTTCACGCTTTATCACGCAAGCAGCATAAACAGAAGGAAACTAGTGTTGAGACACTTCGTTCCCGCAATTTCATGGAGTATTGTGTGCAAGAAAATAAATATTGTAATATAATTTCTATTCACCACGGAAAGCTGTATATTACAGTAAATAAGCTTGTTAAAATGAAGTAATCGACATAATGACGATTCGAGTAATAAACAACTTCGTTTTATTACCAGAAGTATACGACCGACCTTGAATATAAATCTTAAAATGATCTTATAACGTTATGCAACTATATCTGTAGCTGGTCATATTATAGTTCCGTTAAAATGAGTGTCCGTTAGTAAGCTCTAGGCTTATCTCTTTTAAGGGCATAGACTGGAAAACTATATTATGTATAATTGAAATACACCTGCAGGAAATTTGCATTGCGTCCGGTCTCATTTTACAGCTGTATTATATGCCTTCATAAGTTACGACAGAAGTAGATCGAGCATTCGTTTTTAAATAAGTGAACTAAGGTAAAATTTAAATTATTTATTTATTAAGTAAGTTGGGTACGGAGTGTTTCAACACTATGTTCCCCTCTGCCTCCCCTGCTAAATGCCGGATACACTGTGAAGCTAAAAAGTTCCAAGTTGGTAATGAACCTGTGAAGTACTTGTGTTTCATTACCGTTCTTAAAAAGTGTCAAATAAAACGGAAAGAACGTTTTACAATATGAATTGTACATTTATAATTAGAAATTTCACAATATCCTGAACAGCTTGCTGATATGTAGGTAATTACCGGAAGCCAAGCTCCGAACTGCTTCATTTTTGCAATATAAATTTTTATCAGAAATAAGTATCATTTTTTGTTAAGGTTGTAAGCGGTACGTTCTTGCCTCACGCTATCCATAAAAAATGCAGAATATTAATAGAATTTATATTAAAAATGCATTAAATTCATAACTAAAACAATTGTCAAAATAACGTCTTTAACATGGCAACCCTAAACAGGGAACGTGTAGGTGTATTAAAATATATAATAAGAACAGATAGATAAAGGCTATTAATAAAAGCGGATGAACTTACGTAAGCACAAGCATTGTGCATTATACGTAGGACACGTCGCACACACAAATTGCTGCTCTAATTCACCGGTTTCGCAAAATTAATGCAATAGCGGCCATGGCGCATGCCAGCGCACGTCGCGAATGCTAGGGTCAATATTCATCCAAATAACAATAAAGAAAGAATGATTTTTTATAATAATAATATCAATTCATTCAAACCCCCCTTTGGGTACTCCAAAATATAGATATATATAATATAGAAATGATGATATAGATGATGATAAATAGACTAAAATAAAAAATATATATAATTTATTATTAACTGTGTAATAATATTATAAAGATGCAAAAATGTTTACAATACCATAATTAATATGGGAAAAAAGTTCATGTATAAAAACGTAGATGTTCTATGTGTATGTATTAGAAACATAATTATAAGTTTATTATTTTTAATTAAAGTATCAAAATTTAGGTTTACAAAAGACAGAAAGCTCAAAAATGTCATTGTTGTCTAGACATTTGAAGCTCAGGTAGTTGAAGCAACAGGTGCGGGCATTGTGAAACCAAGCCTTCGCTGGCGGCGTTCTAAACTACTAAATAAGCACAAAGCCCAACCACCGAGCGCCGTTCGAAAATTATAAAACGAGCGCTCCATTTCATATACTATAGTCTATATTCTATACAATGCTAGCCCTGACAACGCCCTAATGTCGCTAGTTTCGAAACTAGACCAAACAACTTCTACCCAACGACTGTCAGGTTTCCGTTTACTTCGCAAATTAGTTATATTCTGTATATATTAGGTAAACTACGTGGGATTTTGATAACGATTTAATTGAAAGCTTTGTTGTTGTTGTAATTGCGGACATAAAGTTTGTTTCCGGTTTAAAGGTACCAATGAGAGACTTGAGAACTTCATTTTCTGTTAAAACAATCAACTGTGGCAAAGTAGAAGAAATATTAATTTAATTGTAGAGCATATAACATATAATTCAAATTTACAAAAAGACCGTTAAAAGATCAGCTATCGAAATGTACCTACCCTAGACCCAACAAATATTACCCAAGAAATTATTCTATCTAAAATTGCTTATAGAAATCATTCCTCCTATAACGCACCAAATATACTAGACCACTATAACTATTCCATAATAAGCTACAAATTTATGAATAATAAAAACAAAAACTAATGAAAACATAAATAAAAATGCCATTACATAAATAGTATGTAATTATATCACAGAATATGACATTAATGAACATTCGAGCTCATCGCTGGCGGCGGGCAGGTGGGCACGCTGGCCGGCCGGCGCGTGCGCATGTCGCAATCAATCGAGAGCGATCCGCGCAATGTAAGTCATCAATTTGTTGATAAAGGCCGCGTCGCACGCGCATACGAGACGCGCGCGGACGTGATGCTTGCGTAACTATACACTGTGTTATATCTGGGACACATGTGGTACAAGCTTTTTTTGATCGAACACTGGTTGGTATTCGCTCGTTGCTTGATTATTATTTTAAAATCGGTGGAAACATCTGAGTTGTAAAGACCACCTACTCATATATATTTCGATCAGTTTTAATCCATCTATATAAATTTATATTAAGTGACGAATCTCAATTCCGTAGGTACTCTTAATTGTTGCCAGTATGTCATATATCGACATTTCATTATTATAAAGAAACGCTTCATCTATCCTGTGAAACTTTAAGCACAAGAAGCTTTTGTGTAACAACATAAATACATTTTTAATGTACCTATCTAATTCTGCTTAACCAGATTGACTATTAACGGCTATTAAAGGCAACGTACTTGAGAGATAATAAACGATCACGATATTAATAATAACCTCTCAAAAGTTACGAAAGCGGACCACCTGCCGAAAATATAACGCCAGTCATCATCAAAGCAACGAGTTGATTACAGTATTACATCTTCGAATACACTAATAGACCGACTCTATCAATACACTTATAGATATTTAATTTTAGATATACTTACAAACAGACGACGTTTACGGAATAATTGAATCTTTGATCTAAAAAAATTAAGATTATTTTATCTAATGTTATGACAAATTTAAACAAAAAATATGTAGGTATACACTAAGAAATTTAACACATATATTTTACCAAGGTAATTAAATTTCAACCTAAATATTTTTTTAGCACGATTTTAATTATTGTCAACGGGATCGCATTGTAATAAACGTGACAGATCTATCAAAACAATACAATAATAATTTCATTTCCGTTTCTTAGACCCCCTACCTTCCGGGCACTTCCGCGTTGACATGATTATAGCGACCTTTTAGTATAAGGGACCTTGGAACAACGCTATGTATTTGAAAGGGTATTTACTAGTATGAGTCAGTTGTATCGTTAAATGTCTTAAGCTCATAAGTTCAACGGAAATACTATTAATATACTGATATATTCAAATGGAATGCTTATAGTCACTCAACAGTTAGACCTGATATAGAAATAAATCTTTTAAATAACACATTAACAGGATAGTTTCTAATAATAAATTATTACCGTTTTATTATTATTATTTCATTTATCTTTAAGCATTTTGTGAGGTCGGCGGAGAGAGACTGGTGATGGTACTCACTTCTTTCTGCAATTTAAATATTTTGTACTGTACTAGTATAAAGTTGTGACCTAGCCAAGCGAGAGTATCAATTGATGTTAAAATAAGACCTCGAGTACGATTTGAAACTACAAGTCAAACAAAACAACAAATCTCCGTTACGATTGTGCCAATAATTAAATGAATAAACATTTTTCAAATATTCAGACTTTTGAATAAAATAAAATAAATAAAAAATAAAATAAAAATATGAAAATATTTTATTTATTTTATGTAGAAAATTCGGAGAAATACTTTTATTTAATTTAATTTCGTTTAAAAATGTTTTAAAATATATGCAAGTAATAAAATACAGTATCTTTATTGATTCAAGTGGAAAATGTATCGCGGCACTATATTTATTATGAATCAATATTATCTACTATTAAACCAAATATTTCTGTTAAATACATTTTTAATCTAATGTTTTAACTGATCTGACTTCGTATATATTTTTTTTTCAGCTTTACACTATATCTATTATCTGAGTGAGAATCGAAACCACAGTCGTCGCCTTTACAGTCAGTCGCTTTACTGCTATAAAACCTATGTTCCTATTGCAAAAAAAGTAATTACATATTATCAAATTCAATTATATAAATAAAATACAGAATTAAGAAAACGAACACTTTCTTCAGTCAAGGGCGAATGCAATGGCGGCGTCATTACAGAATGTTTCCGACAAAACGAGCTTTCTAGCCGCACCCGATATATCGCAATAGGTATTTTAGATATTATAGCAATAACAACGGAACATTTCCGCGATTACATTGTCGCATACTTTGGACAAAGAAATAAATGTAACGTGGAGTGCATTACAATATAACGAAATTATTGATTTATAAATAATAAGAAAGAATATTAACGGAGTGATATCCATTCTCCAGATCATAAACTGTGAAGGTTCTAAAAAATCTTGAAATATAATATCAAAACTGCAAACAAATCTCATATGGCAAAATATACAAGTGTTGAACTCACTTGTCTTTAAAGATTAAACAAAAATGTTTGTCACAATGAAGTTAGTGGAGACAAAAGAAGGTTGGACGTTACGCCA
>HE670940.1:0-46159 GCA_000313835.2 Heliconius melpomene melpomene
AATTAATCTTAGGGATACTAAATAAATAAAAAATTAATTAAATTACCATATCCGTTTTTTTGTTCACAAGTTCCGAGATTAATCCATTCCATTTTCCTTGGTGTAATGTCCCCCACCGTCCATCTTCGACACGTACGAGCTCATACGTGAATCCTAAATGCTCGGCAAGTTGTTGCAAGAGATCTATACAAAACCCACTACAGCATTGATAGAGCGAGCTGTTTCTATATGCGGTGCCTGCTTCTAACCTAGTGTTTCGAATTAAGAATTAAACGATCATTTATGTAAATATATGTTGACCTACCACTATTTTTTTAACTTTAAGCTTATGCCGCAGATGAAACCTAGTCATAAGATACTGAATTCCCCACGCATCACTTGACGTTTAGTTTCGTTTTTCTTTTTTTTTACAGAGTGAGTGAAAATCTACACCCGAGTAAGAATCGAACTCATCATCGTCGCGCTTACAATCCCATGCTGTGGGATTATTTTACAATATAAACTTGTATCGTATTTACTTACCCTGCAACTTCCACTTCGGGCGCTACACGGCATATAACACCGCGATCTAACGAGCATCTCCCACTTACAGGATCAGGTGGAGCGAGATTTATATAGGGTGGTTCCTCGAGAAATGTGATCCTCATATGAAATTTTTCAGGTACCCCTTGAGGTGGAGTGTGTAATCCACCGGGCCACACTATATCTTTAATAGCCAAACGCTCTTTTGGATACGAGTTCCATGTCCCAATTTCTTCCCATACAAGCTAAAATAAGATTTTATCAATGTCACATGATGATGAAAATTTTCATTCCTATACTTTCTTTATGATTAATTAGATATAGTGAAGTTTCTTAAGGTAACAAAACAAATAATAACTCCTTGATTAAATACGTTCAAATTCATGAATTAATATAGAAAATTGTAATTAAACGTGTGCGCAAGGCGGCCGTTTGCGGTGCGTTTTTCCCGTGTTTCATGTTAATAAAATAGAAGGTAACAAAAACACTTGCCTGATCTCCGAGTGTCGGTCGCAAATTCATTATTTTGAGTTCAGCCGCCCTTAATTCTCCGTCGGGTGTAAACTCTATGCTTGGTCTACCAGATTCACCTTCAACGCTCACGTTACGTAGATGTCTGTAGAATCTTTCCCCGGTGGACCAACGAGCTTCTCCCGTACCAACACCACTACAAGATAACCTGGTTCCAAGTGGGTACCGAATATTTTCTTGATCTGACACATATGACTCCACACCATATGCAAAAACCTTAACTGCTGTCGCTATCTCTGATATAATTGATGAGCTCGATGTGTCAAAATGGACACCTATATAAGTAAAGAGACGATAAATATTTAGTAAAACTTTAGTGAATAGTAGCACTACTAGAAAAAATAAACAATAAGTAAACCTATTTCTTTTTCATCATTATTACCATTTTATCCACCAACTTAGGCGATTGCAAGTTAAGTTAAGGAGAGGTTATCTCATGAAAACGGGATTATGCTTCGGAACACATGACGTTTACATTTCGTCTGTAAGAGCTGCAAGCTTATTTAGGGAGATTGTGCAAACGTACCTAGCACTCCGACCGGGAATTTATTAGGTTGCTGCATTGATCCAAGTACACTTTGTGTAACAATCCAAACAAAATTTTCTCCAGTAAGATGAAGGTCTCCTGCCCATGACAATATATCAGCAGCTTCTTCACGGGTAGCGTACAAGAGCATTACTCGCGCTTCACTCGTTACCAACTCATTTAGGTCCACTGCTTTTTTTACCACAATGGCATTTAGTATGGTGAATTTGAATCGATCCTGCAGGATATTTCAAGTGTCATCTTAGCATACAAGAGACTTATACATATACCTAATATATTAGTTACAAAACATACTTGTAAAGCAGTAACCCTTTCCCTCACGGCTTGTATAAAATCGTCGTGTCCAGCAATAGCTGAAGTAACGACGCTAAACTGATGCCACTTATACCTCTCCAATATAGATAGCATTGCTGCCGTCTGATGCTCGATCGTTGGCGCTAACTGTAGTCGTAATGATGCATGAGAAGCATGTTTTTCCAGACCACTGTTGTCTGCATTCCATGCTATAACCTACAATTAGTTATTTATGTCACTATGGTTATACATTTTATTCGTTTACTTTTGAAAATAATTTTAAAAAATATTACCGGTATCCCAAGGTAACCAGCGAGTTGTAAAAAATATTGTGCGGAGGCAGTAGATCGCCCGTATTGTTCATGATTCATAAGATAAAGTATAGCAGATACATTTACTGCTAAAAATTCTTTACATAGCGAGTCCAAGATAGCTGAAAGCATTTATATTAATATTTATATAGTTGGCTTAGTCTTTTTTTAATATCATCTCATTAACAACATGCAATTAAATAATTGTCGTATTTAACAAATAAGTGTTTTATAATAATATTTTTATTTAAATAGTAAACACAAAGCTTGTGTAAATTTTTTATTTATATTACAACACATGACTTCTATTGTTTACGAAAAGAGAAAATGCCTATGAAGAAAATCTAGGTAGGTATATCATTGATGCTTTGCCAGCGTCGTCTCTACAAGACTCCATGCATTTAAACAATACAAGATGTGTTTTTAAATTTCTAATAGGCTACTTGACTTATATTTAATTTCATACAATAGCTACCTAGACTGTTAGGTTAACCATTAAGTGGTATTTAATAAAAATAACAACCGGTTAAGTGCGAGTCGGACTCGCCCCTAACCAGTTTTTATTTACCTAAGTTTCCGTACCAATTTAAAGATCGTAGGCCAACTGGGAAGTACAGCATTTACAAGTTTACATACTGAAGTTTGCCAGCGTATGCAATCATTTTGTATAAAATGAACTACGAATATAGGTTTGTAATATATTTATATTATTTTTTAAAAAGGTACCTATAAATCTTCGCTTTTTGGATATTTTCTTTATTTGTATTGTAAGTTCTCACGTCTTGCCAAATTTGACATTTATAAGTCCACGGGCTTGATTACGTGAATGGTGTCTCTTGATTGTGTTAAGTTAAAAGTTTTTTCTATCAGCGTTTCAAGGAACCATAGATTTATATTTGATATTTAATTAATTTATTAAATGGAAAGGCTGCTCGCCTTTCCGCACGTCTTAGAAGGTTTAAATTGAACACTATTGTACCTATTATTTTTGGTTCTTAGGTGTCAAAAAATATTGTAATCTATTATTTTTGATTATACTATAGTAGAACAAAGAATCAATATTTAAACCCCACTTTAAAAAAGCCAAGTAGCCTATTAATGCAGCACTAGTTAGTTAAATTGTTAGAACTAAAGTCGTCTACGGATAACATAACATTTTTAAGATTCACTTACACATAGGACTAGGCGTAAGGCCCTGCATAGAAAGCGTAACATTTAGGCGCACTTGAGTAAAAAGTTTGAATTTGCGCGGCAATTTGGACAAAGCCGCCTTCTCAGCTCTTGTATAGTCGCGGGCACCGAATGCCTTATGGGGGACTACGAGAGCAGCGGTGACAAACGGGGGCACGCGCGGCGCTTGAGGCGCCGGTGAGGTGCGCGGCCGCCACAGGCCGTCGCCGCCTAAGCGGACGCCGCTGCCCCGCGCGCTCTCGCGGCCCCCGGCGCCCGTCGCGCCGCCGCCCACTTTGATGCCACCGCCGCGCTCTGCCGCACCACTCGCTGCCAACGCGCCCAGCGCCGCCAGCGCCATCAGCGCAGTATGCGCCTGCATCTCTTCTTTTGATGCTGATGAATAAAGCGTAGATATACTTTATTCCATCCTCATATCATGAGGATGGAATAAAGATGATGGAGTGCTCATTGCCCTGCATCATCTGCAGCAATGGTAAGAGAGGTAAGGAGAGATTTCGGTTGACCTTCGAAAACAGTACACAAAGATACTGGAGGAAGGTCACGTAAAAAGCTTAAAGACCCCCGGAGGGCATGTGTGAGAGGTTGATGACAGTGGACGAGGCGAAAGAGGTACATAGAAACCGTAGCGTTTGGCGCTCCGTTCTCTCTGACTACCCTGCTAGGGATAAAGAGTGAAATTAAGTTAATTCAGTGCATTAAATAAATAATTCAGTGGTTTAAGTAGGCGAAGAGGGTCGCTAGTATTAAATATTTCCTTTCCTCGAGAGGGAATCGAACTCACAACCTGTCACGTTTACATCACACGCTTGTGCCCCCGCGCCACGGCTGGCCTCATAAGATTATTTGTTTTAAAATTTGAATTAAGAATAATGAAAAAAAGCGGGGTATTTTTTTAACTGATCTTATGTACCCCACACAAATGCTTGTTTTTTTTTTAACTGTTTTTATTTTTTCATCTTATTATTGCGTTGTTATCGGTCCTTGATAAGTATGCAAAATTTCAATGTTTCAAAGTCGGTCAAAACCACGTTCAAAGTTTCCATTACATTTTTTATGTAGTGGCTAAAGTTTATTACAATTTCTTCGATAGCATCTCCTGATTCTTATGATTCATAAATTTACATACCTATAACATTTTACCAGAAATTTCTGTAGGTACCTTCCTCACTACACAACATACTCGTGTAAGTTCATGGATGAAATCTATAAATTTACGTGTTTGTCAATCGATATATCTAGGTCCATACCTACATTGATTTAAGTAAGGTACGTATAATCTTAGTAAATAACTAAAAGTTTAAGTGTTGAGTTTGCAGAAGACTGAAATAATTAATAATTGAAAACATATATGAATTTTTAGAAACTCTTATACTAAGACTATATTGTAATCAAGTTCATCATATCAAATAGACCCGCCAGTCCGCCACTGACTCTTACATAGGTTTTTTGATCGATTCTCAATAGGATTTAACCGAAAAACAATTATACCACACAAGTATTTCATAAAAATACTTATAACAAATTGATAACAAAAAAATCCTGAATGATGTATCATCAGTGTCCTGTAATATTAAATTAATGAATACCTTAAAACAAATTGAATAATTATCCATTTTAGTAAATTATATAATTATGTTATAAACAAATTAATTTGCGGTTTATTTAAATGTCGATTTATAATTAGTTTTATTAACAGATATCGATATAATAATAAAGCTCTCGAGTACTTCAAGAGTGAGTGAGTACCTATAAGCGCGGTAAGCGGTGGTGGCAGTGGCAGCGGCGGCGCGGCAGCGTGCTGTGAGCTGCTATCCACATATATTGTCGCGAAGGCGGCGGGCCGACATGGGGTCGTTCTAGGACGGACAGTGGCGTGGCCGCCGTAGCGCGAGTTCCACGCGTGTTTACGTAAGCGCCACGCCCCGAGCCACGCTCTGGCGGTAAGGGGCGCGGCGCGAAGCGCGAAGCACCTCTGGTCGCCGAGCGCCGACTGACGCACCCTCATCCCCTGTGCGCGCACCTAGAGCGCGCTTGCGCTACAACTGTACAAGGTCCACGCCTCCTCTTATATAACAGGATACGGCGTCTACCAAAGCCAACTTAACTCGACACTAATGCTACGGTGACGCACTTACCAGTACCAGTACCATGCTGAATAAGTAGATGGGTGTAGTACCTTGGCTGCGGGTTCGATTCCAAGTCAAAAATTGGAGATGTGCTTAAATTAAAAAATATTTTTATCTTCCCGTCCAACAAGAATCGGTTGGGGAACAATTGGGGACATGCATAAATATAGGTATCTACAGGTAGGTTGCCGCATTGTATTGTTCCGTCTCTTCATACATAAAGAGTGTCCTGTTATGAATGGGTCAAAGTTAGTGAAAGTTGAAACACTTCAGTTAGTCACTTACAGGGCGCTCATAAAGTAAAAAAAATGGTTCCTACGTAGTCACTAAAAACGTCTTTTTTTATTTAATAAATGATTTTATTACACTATTTTGCATTACTGTGTCACCCTAAGCGTACAACAGCTACGTATCAACGAATACGAATATAATCTATCAGTTATTCAGTATTATATTTTTCATAGAGTATACCAATAGATATTTAGTAAATTGTAACAGTATATTTTATAGGTTTTTGAATATATAAATAATCTCATATTCTATTTTCATCAAGAAATTTAGTAGGTAAATATTGTATTACACTAATAGTTTAGGTGCGTACTTTAAAATAAGTATATGTACTAAATGCCCAACTATTTTTAGATAGTAACGCTGATTTCAAAATGTTTTGAAATTATTAAAAGGCTAAGGATGCTATTCGAAAAATAATAGTTTGAAAAAATATGTCATAATAGGCGAGGAAGAATAGAAGGGTATCGTTACATTAAACCTACTACGTTAGTCGTTACCTATATTTGGGTCATAAGACCTAGGCACTGCACTGAGCTTCCCACCCTGCAAGTCGGTGGACACCGGCACGGTAAATTCTTGAAATGTTAAGTAGCTCTTCTCACTGATACTACTGTGTATTTATCAATACTCTATTTATTTTTGTATCAATGGAATTCTAAACTATCATCAAGATTCTTTTTTTCAATAGCGACTATAGAAGAGTTAGTGCCAAATGAAGATTATAAATAACATAAGTACTTGCAATGTTTGAGTATAAAAAGCAGAACATAAAATATTAATAGTCCTATGAAAGTAAAACAAACGCATTGAAATCTTTACATATCCATACCTATATTATAAATTCGAAAGTAACTCTGTCTGTCTGTCTGTCTGTCTTTTACGCAATCAGGGCCAAACCGCTAATTTAATTGTGATAAAATACTCATATAGAGATACTTGAGGGTCCCGGGATGAACATAGGATACTTTTTTTTCTCATATTTGTAATATTTTCGTTATATACCAATATATTAAAATAATTAATTTGACAAGGAATTTATTCCGCCATGTTAATAACAATCGTCGCCACGCGTTGCTAAGCAACGGCTTGCAAAGTTTGCTGTTTTAAGAAAATGTCACCCAAAGTGAGTTTGCTTAATGCATACATGGCGCGCGCCTATATAGATTTGTATACATTAATAAAAATTAGATGATTTCTATAATTTGATATTCATCCTTATGAAAATAAATATAATAGTCACTCTTAGCATTTCATCTAGATGGAAATTATAGTTTACTGTATAACATTCTAATAAATAATTAAGATGTGACTGATTCCAAATGACCTAGCCTTCGGGCGGCATAATATGAGTATGACCGACGCGAACGGGCAGATGACTTTGATGATTTTGTAAATTTTTATAGATTTTCGAATTACTATTATTTTTTATGTAATTATTTGCTGTTTATAATTAATTTATCTCAGTTCGGTTATCTATACCGATGTTATACACTTAAAATATCGTAATTTTAATCATTTGAGATTTTATTTAATATTGTTCGCAAAAATTAATAATTATTTAATATAGAAAAATGTTTAGTACGCGCGCACAGCAAACTTTAGGTTTTTTTTTCTAATATTAAGAATTTCCTTTAGTTACTTTTACTTCTTTTGTTTGTTCATTTCGATTACTCAGATATTTTTTCTAATAATAAGTCTCCACTTATTATTATTTTTTTACTTATTTTAATGATTTAGGCTTATATTTTCGCGGGCGTAGCCGCGTCCGGGCCCACTAGTACTTAATAAAATTGTAACTGATCGCTGTACATGGGATATAAATGAGAAAATCTTTTATTGGGGACATTTATTGATGTACCTAATATAACCCAAGACAATAATTTGAAAAAAATGTCTGTGAGTTTGAACACGCTTATTTCAAAAACTGCTTAACTGATTTAAATGCAGTTTTTGCTATTGTATTTCGTCAAGCTTTCAGTTCATAGATATGCATATACCAGTTTTTTTTAGCTTCATCCCGGTTATAACTGGATAGACAGAGAGAACCTGGGAACCTAATACGACACTTTCATTCTCCACTGTCCACCGAATTCTTGTGTCCATTGCTTGTCGAGTGGCGGAACTCAAGCTCTTTATTACCTCTTCATATCTCCAGAACCGCTGAACGGATGCACATAAATTATTTTTTCATCTTAATTACTTTCGTTACGAGACCAGTCGTGGCACAGGGGCACAAAGTGTGACTGTAAACGCGACTGGTTGTGGGTTCAATCCTCACTCGAGGATATGAAATATTTATTTAAATTTATATTTCTGATTCTTCGCTCTGGTGCTGAGGCAAAGGGCGGCGTTGAGTTCCGCCACTCAACACGCAAACTCCTTAATTCGGAAGGTAAAGGTAATAAGTGAGGGAAGCATCGTCCTTAACACTAGGTTCCCTGCTGTACGCGGGACACAGCGTGAACCTGATTTTTTTAAAAAATTACTTTCGTACATTAAAATTTTAAAGACAATATCCATACATTGATAGCTTAAGTTTTATCAAATTCAATAAAATATTAATTTTGTAGCAATATTGTCACATGTAGCTTTAAATATTGATATCACTGTTTTATTTGTGAACCGATTGAAATAAAACAAACACTAAATGTTAAGTGAAGCTTGCACGAATCCAATAGTGAGACAAAAAATTAAAAAATCATTGTTTTAGGTTCTATTACTAAAGGTTCTCAGTAATATTTTTTCTTATGCATTCCATTCCATGAACAGATACAGATCCGTAACGATTTCATTATAAGTAGATTTGGATAAAATATAATTTAGAATATGGGATAGCATTGAGGTTGTTGGCACTATTTTCAACTATCCTTATTCAATAAATGATAATAATTGTAAATAGGCTGTCGGGAGTATTTTACCCCTATCACTCATTTTTATGAAAATAAGTAAGTTCTGGTTGGGTTTGGATCTTAGCATATTAGTATTCATTATTAATTTTCTTTTACGACTTATGAGTATAATTAATGCCTAAGGTATACCTGCATAGCATTAGATATTGTTTATTATTTGAACCAATCAATCTAAATAGGTTTTATATTAGGACTAGCGGACACACGCGGCTTCGCCTGTCCTGTAAAATATTTTTAAATCTAAATTTTTAATTTTAAAAAATCGATGGCGATATAAAGATTTTTCCATACAAACTTTCAACCCCTAATTTGCACCCTTAGGGGATGAATTCTAAAAAACCATGAAACACGTGTTCAATGAAATATTTTTAATGCGGAATTTATTTTTTTATAAATGTATATCCATACAAACTTTCAACACCTATTTCACCTTTTACCTTTTTATCCCTTTAGGATAAAAATTTTTCAAAATCCCTTACTCCACATTACGAAAATAGAGATCAGTCCAAATTTCCCGTTACTACCATCAGCGTTTACGATTGTGCGTGCGTCTTACCTCAGCCTGTGGGAACATCTCCTTTTATACAGGTAGAAGAGGCAGCGCTCCTTTTGCTAAAACTGGACATAGCATTTTTTTTTCCATTTCACGATTCTTATCCATACCTGTATTTCGTGTGACGCACGTGTACGACGATGCCGCTTTGACAGGTGTGTGCGTGTTTTTGTTATACTTTACAAATAGCGTTTTATTAAAATGATAATTTTATTGTTTATTTTGTTTGAAAAAATAACTTTTTCATTCTTGGCAATTAACTTTTTTCTGAATTATATTAAGCTTTTATAAAGTAGTTATAACTGTCGTTCCATTTAAAGTAGTGCTGACAATTCCATCCTGTATATATAGATAACAAAATAATCTCAAAAGATAAACCATTATCATTAAAAAAAAATCAGCTTCATGCTGTATCCCGCACGCAGCAGGATAGGCAGAGGGTATCTAGTGTTAAGTCTGTTATCCATTTTCCACCTAATTCTGGAGGCATTGCGTATATTGCAAGTGACGTAACTTAATGCCGCACGTTTCCTCGACACCAGAATTCTGCGGAGTGTCTTAACATTAGGTTCCCTCTGCCTACCGTGCTGTGTGCAGGGTACAGTGTGAAGCTGAAAAAAAAAATAGGAATTCTATTATAAATTGTGAAACCTCATGATTTTTTAATCACAAGTAACAATAAACATTATTAAGAGTGAAATTGGACCATATACAGGACAAGTAAGCCATTTGTCTGATAGAGCCAAATGGATTGGTGTCATATTTTAATCAATATTATTAATTGATAATATATAATGTGAACATGCTGACTTAGGCAAATGCTTAACATAAAATTTCAAAAGAGAAATTTATTAATTTCATGTCAAATATAGTCAGTATAATGTGGATAATTAGATAAGATAACCATTATTAATTAGCTTCAAGCCGTATCCCACATACAATAGGGTAGTAACAATCATTAACTAAAGGATATATAACTGGTACTTGAACAAATTTTACAAAGTATATAGAAATTTTACTCAAATTATGGTTCTTTATAATCAATCAAAACAAAAATATCACAGATATACACAGCCCCAAGATTTTTTGGAAAGTCTTCTTTTAAATATAAAATTTAACTATGTATTAATGCACATAAAATATAGTAATTCAGTTTTGTTTTACTAACATTAGGTTATTAGTTGATTAAATGGCAGTAAATTACTCTAAAATAAATAAATTATCACTGAAATATGTAACCTACATATCTATGTCAGTCTTTTCTGGTTTTAATTGCACTTAATTACCCTTAATCACTTTCACCCCAACACACTTCAATAATTGATTTGAAATGTCTTTTGAAAATATTAATACTGATTTATAAAACTGTCCATCCACAACAAACTCCTGAAAGTTCTCATCTAAAAAGTTTTTCACTACACTTACAAAGATCAATAAAGTTCGAAGTTCATACACAATTTTTTATTAGCCTTACAAATTAAGTAATACATCGGTGGTACAACAAGTTTTATCGACGATCCCTATACGATCTATGTGATTCACGTTCACGGCTGCGGCCATGGGATCGATCAGATGTTCTCCATAGGAATTCATCAACTGAGCGCTCATAAGATCTCTTATCATACACAAGTACGGAACGAGGATAGTCACCCAAATCATAATATCTTGGTGGGGGAGGAGGCGGAGGAGGAGGCAATCCATCATAGGTAGCAACAGCACCACTGAATCCAGGAGGTGGTACATAAGGTAAAGGTGGCAATTGGTGGTGCATAGATCGCATATATTCTGCTAAGTAGGCCTCTGCTGCAGCTGATCCACTATTGTTATAGCTTTCTCTTGTTCTATTAAACCAAGATGGCAGCCTTTCCCTCATATATGGTGAAGGAGATCTTCTTTTAAATGAAGATCCTAAACGGTTTCTTGGAGATAAGAAGTTCTTTCTTCTACTTCTGGATGATGAATTTAGTCGATTTCTGTAATTGGTTCCTCTACCAGACAAAGGGGCTCTATATGTTCTATAGCTACCACCACTTTTCAAGTAAGCTTTTTTAGATGCTTCTTTAGATTTTCTTAATATTGGTGTCATTTCAATTCCTTCATCTTCAGGAAATAATCTACACAACTCTTCTGCAACTTTAGGTTCTATTTCTTGCCCATCTCTACCAATTTTTACTGGTTTACCTTCATTCCATGGATTATATAAATGAAGTGTACTGCTAAATGATAATTCTTTTCTACATATCCAATCAACTTTAAAAACTCCGTCTAATACTTTTGCTGAAAGTCCAGGAGGTAAGACCCATGATATTGATGGAACATCTCTACGAGATTCACTTCCTAGTCTTGCAAATCCAGCAAATTTACCACTTTCCTTAACTGAAAAAATCAATAAAACGTTTCTTGACTCTCTATATGCCTGGTTTAAATTTGCTTCATTTTGTGGTAAAGTTGACCATACACCTTTGGCTTTGGATAATGTGATATTTTCCGCATTATTTGATTTTATAAGAAAAAATCGAGTATCCCTGAATAAGTAATTCAATTTTGTCATATAATCATATGTTTTTATTTTTGTACTGGTCGATTTAATACAACGACGTTTAGTTTGTGTTGGTGAATGGCTATTAGATTTAGTACGTTTGCGATTTGCACGTTTTTCTTTAGATTTATTTGTACTAACGGAGCTAATACTTGGTGTGCTCGATTCACTTGAAGATGAGCTTGATACTTCACTACGAGTATCATACACTTTTCCTTCCTCTAATTGCTTTAGTTCTTCTCCAATCTCCGCTTCGACCTCACCAACGCCGAGATTGACAGCGTCGGTATTGTTTGAAATCTCCATTTTTAACAAACAAAGAATTATTTACTTATAGGAAAGTATTGACCATTCCTCAATTCTCAAGGATATTGTTTAAAGAAGCAAAATATGGATTTTGTATGTATATATAAATTGAATATATTTTATATAAACACTTTAATTGAATAATATTGAGCTAAAATACTAATCTGCCATTATTACTGTACGCCTTGCAGTTGCAACTTTGCAAGTGATGATAGATTAAAAAAGAGAACAGAGTAAAAAAATATAAATATATGAATTTATGATAAATAAATATAATTTTTTTAGTTAAAAAAAAGGCTTATTATATTAGCTAATTATATTGTAGATTGTTTATATTCGTTATATTTCAATTATCGGTAAAGCACGCTAATAGAAATTACGTGGTGAATAGACATAAAACCAGGGATGTATTTTATATCTTAATATACAATGATACTCGTTAGTAAATTATTTTTGTGGTGCAGGAGTACAAATATGTGAATGTAAATGCAACGGGTTGTGGGTTCAATTCCCACTCGAGGAAATGAAATATTTATTTGAATTTATATTTTCTGTTCTTCGCTCTGGTGTCAAGGCAAAGCGTGGCGTTGACGTCCGCCACTCAACACGCAATGCCTCAAAAATTCGGCGGAAAGTTGGAAACGGAGTTTACCACTACGTTCCTTCTGCCTACCTTGTATGGCTGAGTGCGTGGTACAGCGTGAAGCTGATTTGATTTGATTTTGAAATATAAAGTACGTCGGGTCGGGGTATATGTCAGGATACATTCTCAACAGAGAAATAGACACTATATGGGGTGAATAGAGTAAATAATACACCACAAATATGCTATCGGCTTGTGCTTTGTAACGATTGTATTTTGTGAAATAAAACTAAACATATGGCTATCGGTTTTATAAATATATTACAGTAGAACCTTAATTATCCGGATTCGCGATTACGCGATTATTATTTTATACAACCTGCTACAATGAAAGGTAAGATAATAATTATATGTACGTATATATGTGTATAAATCGTATGTTGGAAAATGTTAATAATTTCTTAATAAACGTCGATTTTCGTTCATATGTACATGTTGCTGTTAATAGACATATAGCAATTTTATACTACATATGCACAAAACTAGCTTTGCTTTATAGATCGAGAGAACAATTAGTCCGGTTAATCCACTTTACAGTATTTTCTATATAACATATACTGACAAATAATTATACAATGTAGGCGTACGGTAGTCCGTTCTCATGTTATGTACGGTACCTACGTATATAATTTATGTCGCCAATGACGTTAAAGTTTTTATCATTATCACCTGATTTTATTATTTCAATGTTGGTAGTATTTGTTTTGAACAAGTTGCGAAAATTAAAAGTTTGCTCACTTTGTTTTGTAGTTGTTTAAATTCTTATTAAATGGTAATAGAGACATAATAAATTTCCATTTTATATTGTATAAAGCCTGAAAGTGTCATAGACCTTTTATAATCAAGGTTTTTTTTTAAAATGCATCATATACAGAAATATTTAGATAAATTTCAGATTCCTAAAATAAATTACAGTCCTATAAGTAATGGACTTAAAAGTAATATTTTTTTATATTGTAATTATTACAGTTTCTATTCCCAAAAGGTAAGGCCGTAACAACTTTATATCTTATTATTGTTATTATATTTTTTAAATTCTTTTCTTTTAAAAGTTATTTAAAATTCATTACTACTTTCAGGTTCTGATGGCATTATACGAAAAGAATATAGAATTCGAACCTTTAGTAATAGATATTACTAAAGGAGAGCAATATTCTTCTTGGTTTCTTGAAATAAACCCTCGGGGCGAAATTCCAGTACTTAAAGTGAATAATTTAATCATACCCGATTCTACCAGAATACTAGACTATCTAGAGCTTCACCTAAATCAAGGTATGTGCTGTTGTTGATTTGATTCTTGCAAGGGAAATCAAATATTTTCATTTCCTTACTCTGGTAAGAAGATGAAGCACCACAAGGAGTTCCACTTCAAAACTAAAAATCTTAAATTTATCATTTCCGGTTAAATAAATATTTCACTTCTCCACTTGATGAAGTTTATGTTTATATTTCCATTTCTTCGCTCAGTTGTCAGTGTGTGGCATTCAGCTCTACCACTCAACACGCAATGCCTCCAGAATTCGGCAGAAAGTGGGGAACGGAGTGTCAACACTAGATTCCCTCTGCCTACCCTGCTGTGTGTGTGATACAACATGAAGCTGATTTAAATTTATCATTTCCTTGAGTGGCAAACAAAGCCACTACTTTTCACTTTTACAGTCACATTGTGCCACTGTGCCATGACTGGCCTCTAATTTTTATATTTACAGAAACTACACCACTACTGGATGTGTCACTGGATAGCAAAGTAATATTAACTGTAAATAGGTTCAGAGATTTAATAGATGCCTTGCCTGCTGGTTTAATAACAATTGGATCATTTTGTCACCCACATCTTAGTGGAAGTCCAAAACTTCCATTTGTTTTGCCAGTCCGAGAAGTATTAAAAAGTAATTTTATATGGTAGTAATGTAGAGTATTTGATTTAACATATTTTCAAGAATTTGTAGGATACAATTAGATTGGAATTAATCTAAATAAAAAGAAATCAAAAATATTTTCTTATTTAATATATTAGAATAATATACCTATTACTTAGAGGCCAGTTGTGCTACAGGGCAACAAGCATGCTACTGTAACGGTAACTGGTTGGGGGTTCGATTCCAACTTTAGGAAATATATTTAATATTTTCATTTCTTTGCTCTGCTTACGAAGCAAAGCGCGGCGTTGAGTTCCGCCATTCAACAATGCCTCCCGAATAAAATTTTTTTTGGGTGGTTTTACGTGTTTTTAGGTGGTACAAGTATTTAGACATTACTTAATATTAAAAAGTAAGAAAAAAAATTGTGATATTTATAAATAGAAACATTTTTCGATTTGAAATTTGATTATGCCACAGAATCCGATATGAGAATCAAAAATAAAGTTTTTATATTTAAAGGCAGCTTTCAATTTTCAAAAAAATTGTACATTGCAAACAATTTTATAAACTTTCGAAATGTACTTGTAGAAATAATTTTATCATCGACGAAATCAATTAATTTAAATCATAATTAATAATTATTATTAACTAATAACTTCTATAGACATTGGATATCGGTCAATAATATTATTTACATCCATAAATCCATAGATACTTTTCACTTAATCTATATCTATATATATATAAAAGGACTTGTCCTCACTGACTGAGGTAAGACGCACGCACAGCCGTAACTGCTGTACGTAGAAACGTGAGATTTGGACAGATGTTTACTTTCGTAATCTGGACATCCACTAAGAAGGGATTTTGAAAAATTTTAACCCTAAAGGGGTTAAATAGGGATTAAGAGGTTGTATGGAAAAAAAATTAAATCGGCACCGATTTTTATAAAATTTAAAATTTAGGTTTTTAAAAGTATTTAATTGAACACATGTTTCAAGGTTTTCTAAAATTCTCCCCCTAAGGTTGCAAATAAGGGGTTGAAAGTTTGTATAGAATTTTCTTTAAATCGGCACCAATTTTTATAAAATTTGAAATTCAGACTCTTAAAAGTATTTAATTGAACACATGTTTCATGGTTTTCTAGAATTCATCCCCTAAGGGTGCAAATAAGGGGTTGAAAGTTTGTATGGAAAAATCTTTAAATCGCCACCGATTTTTATAAAATTTAAATTTAGACTCTTAAAAATATTTCATTGAACACATTTTTCGTGGTTTATTAGAATTCACCCCTAATTACGCAAGCGAAGCTGCGCGCGTCCGCTAGTATTGATATAAATATATTTGATTTGCTTACAATTTCTTTAGTTATAAGCTATCGTGGCTTTAAAAGGTGGTGGCGCCTGTAAGCGCGGTTATGGATTCGATTCCCATTCGGGTAATTGAATTATTTTTTTTTTTCTCTTGCCTTGCCTTTTGCCTCGTCACCAGAACAAAATATTAAATATTTCCTCTACCAAGTGGGAATCGAACCTACAACCATCATATTTACAGTCGCACCCACGTGCCCCAGTGCCACGACTGGCCTCAAATAAAAAAAATAGAACAAAATATATATTTAAAGGCGTCGAAGCGATATTAGACATTTGTGTAAATGTTAAATTCTAACACAAAGGTCGACAGCCGCCCGCCGTTGGATGCACAAAGTGAACTTCTCAACAAATTTGAGCAAATAAGTAAACAAGATGAAACAGAGTACAGCGGGTTACTAGGACCGACCCTAATTAGTTTATACGGTGTGAAAATTTTAGTAAATTATTATTTTATATATAAGGAGAATATTATAACTATTCTTGTTAGATCTTGTAGAATTATTCATCAAAAGTATTTAATTTTTATTAAGTTTGCACGGAAGTAGACTGTAAATGCTAGGGTTGTGAGTTCGATTTCCACTTGAGGGCCAATCGACCCTGAATACAATTAAAGGAATACTTCAATAATTATTTTTATTCTATCGCTGGCCTCATGATAAAGGGCGGTGTTAAGTTCAGCATTTCGACATGGGATGTCTGCAAAATTGAAATGGAAAGTCAGTAATGGTGTGAATGCGAAGCTAATCAAAAAATAAATAAATTAAGAAAATATGCTATCTTTGTATACTTTAAAATTCAGGGGAAACTCAAGGGATAAGAGGAGAACGGAATGTTAACTAAATACTTTATCTACCATGCTATACGACATAGTGCCTAAACCTCAAAAAAATATAATACATTCTAATATCTATATATTTAAAATCGAAAGGTCACTCATCACGAAATCTCGGAAACTACATGTGCTAGGAACCTCAAATTTTGCATAGGAGTTATTTATAGGACGTAGGTGCTCGCTAAGACGGGAATTTGCAATATTCGACTTCTAAGGGGTTGTTTTTGGGGTTGAAAGTTTGTATGAAACTTCGTTACTACAAATGCTAGTCTCAAATTTTGCATGGACGTCACTTATAGGACGTAGGTACTCATGGAGACAGAAATTAATAATAACGTAGTTCACGCAGGCGAAGCCGCGGGCGGGCCGCTAGTAAGTATATATTAATAAAACTAAATAACAAAACTCCATAACAAAATTAATGTATCTAAACAATTTATAATATTTATACAAACAATAATTAAAACTAATACCTCCCAAAAGGGGCTAACTTCAGGCTATAACGAAACTTAATATATTTTAAGCCTATTTCGTTACTAAAGTACCTACGGGATATTAAAGTGTTACAGCGTGTTATATCCACAAAATGCAATATAACATTTTCTACAGTGTGTATTTCGTTTTACGATATTATCGTTAAGTGGAGAGCTGTTACATTGGCTATTTAGACGTGTAGGTCTTTGGAATTATACTTACTTTATTAGTAACTAGCGACTCGCTCGCGGCTTCGCCCGCTTGTACTAGATAAACCTGCAAAATAATCAGCTAATTTACATATAGTTCTTCTTAGCTGTATGCTGTCCGCATACATAGCAGGTTATGGTAGGAAATCCTAAGAACCTAGAGCAAAGGTACTCTGTTCCCATTAAGACACTTCAGTTCTCCTCATTTCCCGGTGAATTCTAGAGACATTGCGTAATGAGTAGTGGAACTCAACGCCACACTTTGTCAGAGCGAAAGAACAAAAAAAAAATTCTTTTCCCAGAGTCTAATCGAAACCACAACTGTCACGTTCACAGTAGCAGGACACGACCATATTTAGCTTATTTATAATTTCTATCCATCTATTCACACTATTATTCGCATGTAAACTAGGGCGGTGGAGAAATTCTAGTGTCAACACACTCCCTTCTCCGCTTTCCATCTTAATTCGAGACACTGCAGCATGTAGAGTGACAGAACTCGACACCAAGCTTTGTCTTGTAGATAAAGCGTGAAATAAAAATGGCAAATTATATAAATTTTAGCTAGAAATAAGTACATTTAGCTAAAACAGCAATTAGAAGAAGTTTAAACGATAGTAATACTGTAAAAGCTAACATACCTTTATATGTAAAAAATAAGCAACTAGGTTAATTTTAGATTCAATATTCCTCCGGGGAGTATGTAAAATTTTGCTACGACGACTTTTGCATTTCTAAACGTGCATATGCGGTGAGTAAGCTAGATACTTTGAAAATTTTAGAATAAAAATAACGCTATGGCTACGGTAGTGTGGTTAGAATATGTATCAATATGGTTGTTAGACATACCGCGGTGTTGAGTTACGCAAACTTCCAAATTGAAGGACAAAATGTTCAAATTTCAAAATGAAATAAATGGATTAAAGTAAGATGGATTAAAGTAACTCATAACTCTGTTTGCGTGACAAAACGTTAAATATGGTTTTTTAGTTAAAACGGGGCCTTTATAGGATTACTTCGTTGTCCATCTGTTCGTCTGTCAAGCCCATTCATCTCGAGATGGTATAGAGACTCCAGCTGGAATTAATATCAAATATTTAGGTCTACGGCTGCTAAGTTCTGCTTCTAAATCAACACAATTAACATAACAATTATAATCTATGAATGAAAACATAAACATGAAGCATATCTAGATAGTTCTCCGAGTCGAGAGCGGCGTATATGTAAATAAGGCACATAAGTATTTAAATAGTGGGTTTTGTATGGTGGGATTGGTAACCACCGCGTCTGTGGAACATCGGTTTAAAGTTTAAAGTTTGGCTTTGTATAAGAAAAGTGTTCTATTTGCTATTTCGTCTGCTTTCCTCTTCCTGTATTCCAACACGAATGTGCCTCTGTAGTTATTTTCTCTTTAGTTCTCTCTCTCTTTCGTTTACTCTCTCTTCTCTGTAGTTATGTGTTTTATACTTATATGCATTATTTATAACTTATTTTGAACACTGGAACCTCATATAAGTGGAAATCTAAGTGTATATAAGGGAAAATGGATTTATGTTACCTATACTTATATTTAAAGAAAAATATATATGAGATTGACGAGTTTGTTTGGTTGAATGCTTTAATCTCAGAAACTACTGGTATGGTACAGAATTTTAAAAAATAAATTCAGATATAAACTATTTATAGAGGAAGGCGATATTATATCACATTTCAATGTTACCCACTGTACTCGTAATAAGAATAATCTAGCCCACTCAGAAAGAGTAACAAAGCTTGGTTAACTTTGTGGTAGGCAAAAATTTGTATGAACTTTATAAATGCGACGTTTAGTACCGCCAATCTCCGCGTAATAACTCCAGAATACGTCGGAAAGTGGTGATCGGAGTGTTGTAACACTAGGATTTATTTGCGTACCCTGCTACATGCAGGATGCAGCGAGAAACTGAAAAATAAAAATATATATTTGGAAAAGCTTCGTAAAAGATTAAAATTTCATTATTTTGTATTTTCACGAATACTTCAATATAATCATGAAATTAAAATAACTATTGATATAAAATTTAATATTCCGTATTATCTTCCAATATGAATAATTGAGAATTATTAATTGAAGCTATTGTGACGTAGACCGTATGTGATCGGCTGGTAGTAAGGTTTCACGATTGAAATCTCTTTCACCGGAATTTCCTCTCAATTTTTAAAGTGTCTGACAAAAAGTATAGGATAGGGCTATTTTTTTGTTCAGCTTTGATTCACTCTGTATCCTGCATATAGCAGGATAGGAAGCGATAGTGTTTACACTCCATACCCTATTACCCGTCCAATTTTCAAGACATTGCCTATTGAATGGTGAAACTGAAATGAATACATTGAATTAGGCGGAAATTGTTGAACGTAGAGTCTTGACACTATATTTACTCATACCCTCTGACTGACAAAATAACTGACAAAAAAACAACAAAACTCGGTTTATTTTTTCCATACAAAAGAAGATACTAAGAAAAATATGATATGACAGTAATATTCAATTCCATTAGCAAGGCCGATGAGGAGTCGCGAAACACAACACCTCGAAAAACAAAAATATAAGTATTGAAAGGCGAACCAATAATACTAATGAAACATCACTCCACTCACTGAGATGGGGGGGAATAATAAGCTCTTGCGAAATCGAGCTTTTTTCGTATTTTTTCAAAGGTATCTTCTGTGAAAGTGCCGATTTTTGATATTATGTTAATGAAATAGCGAAGAAATGGGCATATTGTTGTGAAAATGTTAATTTTATTTATATTTTTTTTATATGTGGTGTCTCTTTTTTTCTTGAATTGGACTTTTATTGTCTGTACCAAATGATATTAAAAGTTACTAGTGATCTAGAAAATTATTCTAGAATAGTATTAGTTAAAGAGTGGACAGCGATACTTTTGTGGGTTATTCCCAGTCGATGAAATGAATTATTGTCATTGTCTGATTGTGATAACAAAACTAAATTCAGCGTTAAGCACCGCCACAAAATTTAACAAAATTAGCGATCAGAGTGTCTTGCTACTAGGTTAGATTAGATTCTCTCTGTTTATCCTGCATTCTGCACATAGTAAGGTAGGCAGAAGGATCCTGGACATTAAGAGACTATTAGATATTTAATTTCCTCGAGTGGGAATCGAATCCCAATACCACGACTGGTCTATAACAACTACACAACAAAATAGTGATATTACATAAGGTTGTAAGACCGGTGTTACGTGTCATTTACATGTAAATGAGTATGAGAACAAGATATTATCAGATTATTAGAATATGTCGCCTTCAGATCTCATCTCGTAGGAAAATTGCTATTTTTTTTGTTCTTTTTTCTTTTGAAGCTTTATACATTTTGTATACTTATTGACACTAAAAGTAAATTGAATATTTAGTTTTTATTAGAGACTGTTTGTTTTTATTTGTGTTTATTTCGAATTTGGCTTAGAGGATGCATGGATATTTATGTTGAAGCTGTCGTAGTGCATTGGGGTAGTTTGGCTGTAATTATGGTTATAGGTTCAATCGTCATTCATGGGAATAATTACATTTGTTTTCATTTTTCCAATTTTACAAAATGAAGAAAACAATATTTTAACTGTTGTTCTACTCTTTTTAAGGTTCCTTACTTTTTAAGGAAACGAGGAACCCTTATTATCTTCGTCTACTATTTTGTACGCTCGGGGAAACATTGACCTAAAAAAATAATAATAGTATCTTTCTATAGTTGGACCAAGAAATACACAATCATGAGATCCATATTAAAAATTGCACTTTCATCTGCCATAATATGTAATTTATTTTGTTTTTTTTAGCTTCACACTGTGTTCCACGCATATCAAGGAAGACAGAGGAAACTTGGGAACCTAGTGCGGCATTCTCATTAAGACATTTTTATTAGATAGTTTCCGCCAAATTCTCGAGGTATTGCGTGTTGACAGGTAAAACTCAACGATGCGCTTGCCTCGTTGCCAAAGCGAGGAAATGGAAATATTAATAAAATTAGAAATTTAATTCCCCTAAATAGGAATCGAGCTCACAACCGTCGCGTTTACATCCACACATTTCACACACAAGCACGCCACGATGATAAAAATAAACTCTCAAATTTAACAGAGAAACATAATATTTAAATATAAAATATTTTATTAATCGATATCGGTGGTTTCTACACGCATCAATGCGCAGACCGCTATTGCATACATATTTATTTATTTATTAACATTATATTATGATAATTTACTTTTATTATACAGAAATAATGTTATACATTAAATTAAATGTTTTAGTTTATATTATAGCTAAACTAATGTTAGTCGTTATTTTTGAGGTATATTTTTTAAGCTTCAGTTTGTATATGACAGATAGCAGAATAGGCAGAGGGATCCTGGGAACCTAGAGTTAGGAAACCTCGTTCTCATAAAGATACTTCCGTTCCTCACTTTTCACCAAATTCTGGAGGTACGGCCTTTTGTATTAAATGAAAATCGAAGTAAATGAAAATCTGTCAGAAAAACCCGTCAGAATTACACTCGCAAGCGATTGGCAAAAGTAAAGTAAAATAATATTGTAAATTAAAAAATTTACTACTTAATTTTACGAAATTAAGTGTCCCAAGAATCCAAAATTATAGAATCAAATTATAAAATCAATTCGATTAAAATATCTTCTGTACTCGTACAGCGTTCATTTTCATTAATTGCTTCCTTCGCAACTATATTTACAAAGATTATCCATTTCTGTTACTTCCTTTAAATTTTACTTAGTCACCAATCCCATAGAAATTGTATTACAGAAAAGAAGACATAAAATCAATACTTATCAATTATATCAATATTGTTCTATAATTATTTTCTTACTAAAACAAGATAAAGGTATATATAGCCTTAAATAATTTTCTACATAGTCACTACGAAGGAATCTGTAACTGAATTGGTAAAGACGGCCGTGACTATGTGAATAAACCCATCCGAGCAGTTCTCAATGGCATACAAAATTTAAAGTGACTTATTCATTGCTATTAGAAATTAAACCTTATTTACTATCAATACGGTGTATGTTAGAATGCCAGAGCAAAGTTTATAAGGGGTAAAATAACTGTCTTCCGGAAAAATAGACGAAAATACGATTCGAAAATCTTTTCTGTCTTTTATTACAAAAAGAAATGCTATTAACACGATTATAGGGTGTTTCAAATGAATTTTGTTTTCTTTTGTGGATAATTGGGTAATATTATTAATATTTTTTTTAAATAAACTTATTACAGCTTATTTTTAATCTTCTTTTTGTTATAAAATAATGATGGTTCAATTCCTGCTAGGGGGAATGAATTAGTTTCATTTTCACGTTCTAGTAAGTGAAAGTGCGGTGGCTTAACAATGTCTCGAATTCACTGAGAGGGTAACAAAATGTCTTGACATTGAGGTTCGGTTTGTATATGTAATTGAATAAGTGTTATTTAACATTTTTTCCACTAAGTTCCTATTAGAAAACTATAATTATTTAAACATAGCAAAGAACCACCATTACCAACCACTACCATCCAAGGACGGTTGGCCGCTTATCAAGATGCGCGGGTTCGAATCCCGATACGTAAAATTATTTATACATTTTCTAATAAAGAATCTTTATGGTTTTTTTAGTCATTAATCAATTAGATTAGATAGAGGCTGTCGTCGCGCGGTGGAAAATAATCTGACTGTAATTAATTATTTTTGTTTTATTTATCTTTCAAGAGTGCAGCGTTAAGTTCCACCATTCACCGAGCTATATTCAGAAATGAGACAGAATAACATAGTTTTTAGACACTAGCCCCGTTAAAGGCGGAGTAGAAGCATAAATTAACGATTTTATTTATTTTTAACGATTTTATTTCTTAGTAAATGAAAAAAAAAAGGAAAAGCAAAAAAGTATCTTGAAGTATCATAATATTATATTTCATATGAAAATACTAAACTTAGCAAGAACATTTCTTTTGGCGTTCCAAAGGTCTTATTTTTTTCCTAGAAATATTCGTTGTACCAAAATAATAAGCCTATACGATTTACATAAAAGATAAGCTTATAAAAAGTAGAATATGTACTTATATTTAAATACGACGGTTGTGAGTTCGATTCCTATTCAGGGAAGGAAATATGTAATATGGTTATTTCCTCGCTCTGTTGGGAACGGAAAGCGCGGCGTTGGGTTCCGCCATTTAATACGCAATGCGTCAAGAATTCGGTAGAAAATTATACATAAGTATTTTTTTTTGTATGTAGATATGTGCAGTTAGTTTACGTAGAACGGTACTAGCAAGGATATCACGGAGAGAATGTAGAACAACTTGATTAGGTGATTTGGATACGTCGAACGAATGAGTGACGAATAAATGGCAAAAAAGATTTATGAAGGAAAAGTGAGCGGTAAGAGAGATAGGAGGAGACCTTGGTTGACGAAATGTCTGTGATTTCAAAATAATAGGTTTTTAACGCTGTATCCCGCTGCACGGTAAGGGAACCTAGTGTTAAGATACTCTGTTCCTCACGTTTTTTTTTCATATTTCTTCAGTGCATATAGATACTTACACGATACAGTAACACAAACAGGCAATTAAAAGTTTTTGTCTGTCTATCTGTTTGTCCCGGTTAAGCACCGGAATAGTCGTACTTATTTTTATGAATGTTTTATTGAAAAGTAGAGGGGGCTATAAAGAAAAATACAGGATAAAAAGTACCACCTCGGAATTCCGGGAGGATCGGGATTTACCCTGGCAAAAATGTATTTATCGTGCGTATAACTAGAATTTAAAAAAAGATAACTATAAATTAAATAAGATTTAAATTATGTATTATTTATTCATAACAGTTTAAAGAATCATGACCAAATAATCAACAATTCTTCTCATTATGTCAAGATTAAGCGGGCGAAGCCGCGTAGACCTGCTAATTTATTATGAAGTACGAACTATATTTATATATATATTAATAATTAATAATATTATCATTATTTAAATTCGTATTGAACTTATTACAGCCATTAAATTATTCATGAAGTCACAACAAAGCAATCAGATTTTAATCTCTTACGAGGCGCACCCAAATAAATTGTTCGACCGAAGTTACTCGGGGAATTGCACGTATGGTATGTGTTTATAGATAGAATATTATATAACGTAATGTTATGTTTTTAATTAATTACTTGTAAAAAAATTGGTGGCGTTGTGTTACGTTTGGAAGGTAATAGTGATGGTTGTGGATTCGATTCCTGCGTCGTCACTTATAAAATTGTATACGTTAGTTAATAAATAAGCCTGAAGGTGCAACGAGAAGTTTGTGTTTGTAAGCACGATGAGGGGATGAGGGAATGATTATTATTTTATTAACTTCACCTTTTTTATTAAGATCCTTCCGTTCCCCACTTTTTGTCAAATCCTGGAAGTATTCCATGTTGAGTGGAGGTCCCCTGCGCCACGACTGGCCTCATTGATTTCATTACATTTTACACTCACGTGCATAAGTCCTCTCCGCCAATTTCGCAATACTCAAATCTTCTGTATTTTACGAAGGAATCCCAGTCACTTTATTCTTCTTTCCAAACTTCACCCGTTTCAGAACAATTGCAAGTTCAATTTCCCGCTGTATCCTGGATATAGCTGAATAGGTAAAGATAACCTAGAGTTAAGCCACTACGTTAACCATTTTTAAGGTATATTGAATGCAGAAATATATTTAAGCAGACCAATTATAATAAATGCATATATTGTAAGATGAACTCTAAAGAATATGGTACCATATATGTTCTACTTAAGTCCGGTAATAGTTCCCGAGATTATAGCGCTCGTCCCTAAAACAAATAAATAAAGTTTTTCAGTTTAGTTACATTAGTATAAAAGTCGAATTTGAGCCCAAACCTATCACCATCACTGAGATACATCCCAGCTATGCCAAAACGGCGTCTAGAATAATTATCATGAAATTACAAATTTCACAAAGTTACCTTGGGGGAAATCACGTGTACCTTTAAATATTATTAGAGGGCTTTATAATATTACTTTCAGGAAATAGTCAAAGTATTATATCAAATATAAAATTACGTTTTAATTAGTTCGCCGAGGTCCCTCAGCTTGTTTTAGTTACCCAAGAGGAATCTCTTTGGAAACGCTCAGTTAACATTACTGAAAATTTTCAAATGCATTAATTAGACCGAAGGTAAACAAAGTTGGTTGTAGAAATATAAGATGATATAGTTACTGTATTTTTTATGTATTTTAGTAACTTCTTGATAGGAATGGAATAAAAAGTAACAGTTATTGTCAATGAGAGATTACAGGTTCAATTTCATTTGATATTTGTTTCATTTATATCTTTCTTTGATAGTAATTTTTATTCTTCGTAGTAAAAATAAAGTTGTAATATGTGTTTTTTTAAACTTTCGCGATGAGACTTCGCAAATCTGTAAAATTTTGTAAAACTCGATAAATGTTTTTAAATGAACAGCCATTAAGTTATTTCTGCCTTCATCTTATTCAAAAAGGTGGCAAGTATTCGTAGACAAGATAAAGTTACTAAGATGCTCGTACTGTATGCTACAAGACACATTTTAAGTGCCCGAGGTTAAATTAAAATTATTAACGTATAATAATCTACCTCGATAAACAGACTTTCCAATACATAAAAAATTTATCAATTTGAATCATGAATTCCTGAGATTAGGCTGTTTAACCAAACAAACACATCAACTTTATAATACTGGTATAAAAAGGCAATTTTTAGTATATAAATTACCATTCGCACTCAACGCCCACATATCAACCGGTTACCTGGTACAGGTATCCTGTCATACAAAACGCTACCTCGATACTGTATCGGCGTTTCCAGAGCACTTGTTTTCACCTTTTGTTTAAACTTTTCCAAACGAGAAAATCTATAGTGGCTATAGTTTTTCTATTCTATCTTGTATTGTAGTCACGCTCAGTTAGGTTTGTATGGCGCGGAATAGTTTCTATTTTTGTATGCATTTCTGTGTTAATAATGGCTTCGGCTATTGTATTAGAAGGTTTTATGTTCAAGTCTTACGAAATAAATAAATAAATCAGCATCACGCTCTATCCCGCACAGAGTAGGATGGGCAGAGGGAACCTAGTGTTAAGACACTACGTTCCCCACTTACCGCCGAATTCTGGAGGCATTGTGTGTTAAGTGGCGGAATTCAACGCCGCGTTTTGTAGTATTTTATTTACAAGTCTTATAAATATGTGATGAAAATACTGATAAATGTGTGAATTTTCAAATAATTTTATTTAATAAAGGAATTGAAGCTGTAGTAGCGTTAGAGGCTGTTTCGGGGGTAAGCATTTTTATTTCCTCGTTCTGGTTGGGAGACAGTATATTATTTAACAATGTAATCTGTAGGGTAGGCAAAGAGAACATGGGAACCTAATATTACGACACCCCGAGTCCCATGAAAACACTTCCGTTCCGAACGACATTCTGCCGAATAGTCTTGTTAATTGGCGAACCTCTACGCCGCGCTTTAGCTGGTTACCAGAGAGCATAAACGAAGATAATATTACCTAAATATCTATTTGCTTCTAGTGGGAATCGAACCTACAACCTATCACGCTTACAATAGCACAGCAGTTTCAATGTAATCTTGATTATTTATTTAAAACTAAAGTTGAGTTACTATTTAGATCTCATATTTTAACTTTGTCCATTTTACTTTTTTACTATAAAGAAAACAATGAAAAATATTAATGAATTCCAAAATAAACAAAGGTCCAACAAATGAAAAGAGACAAAGAGAGAAGAAACTACAATATATAGAGTTAGCTTCGTTGTTAAAATATCGCATAACATTGTTAGCGACGAAAAATTATTTCTTTAAAACTAGTCAGATTTTAGATATGTTGAATGTGATCTTACGCATCTGATCATTGTAAAAAGAACCTTATTACTATAAGCATAAAGTTTGAATTCTTATAATAGTGAAATCTGCTTAAATTTTACATAGCAATTCGTATTGCCTGGACGAGTTTATTCTTATAAGTGCTAGGTTCTTTAGTCAGCTATGGATTTAAACCACCACTTGTGAAATTACATGCAAGTGAACTTTTGAGGGTAAGATTTAAGAAGAAGCATGAGGAAATATGGATGTAGAGTTTAATATGACCACGTGGAAAAGTGTAGGAGTTCTTATTATAAAGTGATGGTAGTGTGGTAGTGGAGTTGGTATCTGTAAATAAGGTGGTAGTGGGTTCAATTTCTAATTGATGAAATGATTATGTTTTAATTATTTTTATTTCTTTGTTTGTGTTAAGTTACGCCGTTCAATATATAATGGTACGGTTCATTGCGGCAAAAGAAAAATGGTGGAAGCAATCTTCTTGCTATCAATTATGGGTAAACGATTTGGCACGGCGTTTAGTTCCGTTACAGAACAGGCTATATCTCGAAAATTGGGGGTTAAATGGAATGTTTTAATACTAATTAAGACACGTCTCTGCCTACCCATCTCCATACGAGGTACAGCATGGAGTTTAAAAAAATATAATCTTAATACTTCACAAGAACTACTTCACACTTGCACATAGAGGCGTAGGCGGAGAAAACCCAATGCTAAAACACTCCGTTTTCTATTATCACCCTCACCACCTGGATACGTGGCATTCCACTACTGTGCGGTTTCGTAGGAATTTCCTTCCACGCACCACGGAACTGTGGTGGTGGAAGGAAGCTGGTGTTACACGGGGTCGTGGGCGGCGGTGATCACTTACCATCAGGTGACCCGAACGCCTTCCTTGTCCTTTTTCCATAAAAATAATTCATGTATATTAATATACAGGATGATAACATAAAATCAATTCTTTTTAAAAATAATTGGGAACAGAGACATACTACTTATAACAAGTACAATTCGCGGTTTATGTGTTTGTAAATCTGTACACCACTGTACCACGAATTTCCAATTATAAACGTATTAAAGCCATATCATTTGTAGGATATTACTTTTAACCCCACTTTTATACAGATAATAAGAATTAACCTCCGCTCGGTTAAAGCTTAACTACATTTTTAACCGCAATTTTTAATTGTGAGTCAATAAAATCGAGGGGAATTACTAATTGTTTCGACGAGAATATATTATATCAACATTTTAAGTTGTTTCTATACTTGTTGATTGTTTTAATTTGGTTTTGTTTAAGTAAGAAAAAAAGTATTTTTTCCCTTCACTTGTAAAAGAAAAGCGGCGTTGGGTTCCATTCTCCTCCCTGCCTACCTCAATATGAAGAATGAATGGCTAAGCAGTAGATTCTCTTAGCCTACGCTGCCGTACACATAAAAGAGACGATCTTCTTGCAGCATAAATATAAAACATCCTTTTGATTAACTATCACTGTCGCTGTCACTAGTTTCGGTTATATATATTTTCACTTCAATTTCACGCTGTATCCCAAAAGTAGCGGGAAAGGCAGAGAGAATCTAGAAACGTGGTGTTAAGATACTCAGTTCCCATTAAAACACTTCCATTCTCCACCGATTCTGCATTGTGTGTTGAGTAGCGGAGCTCTACACCGTGCTTTGCCTCGTTACCAGAAAACATAAAGTATATAATATATACCTAATTTCCTCGAGTGAAAACCACTCACATTTTTTATTTAAAATCATATTTTAAAAAAATGTTTTATGTAAATAATATTACATATTTTATAAGAGCTCAGCGAGAGTAATGTAAGGCTATTAAGGTTAACTAGTCCTCGAGCCAAAGGGCTTTGGCTTATACCACTATATTGTAGGGAATTCTAAGAATTTTACCTGACAAAGATGAAAAAATGTTTTTAGAACTTGTTGTTAGATGAAATGCTTATCTTTAACCTACTTAAAAATAAAACTATATTATGAAATTTTTTAATCAATATGGAAATTAGTTTTCGTACGTGTTTTTTTTTGTTAAATGTGTAAAAAATGTATAATAATGTTCATTAATATGAATTTTACAGTCGCATCTTTGCATATGATCAAGGGTGCAACTAAAAAGGCGAGAGTCGTGCTTCGCTTCGGCAACGAGGCAAAACGCGACGTTGAGTTCCACCACTCAACATGTATAGAGTAATTTTATTATTAACAATTATAATATTTATTTTATTATACTCCATCTATTCTATTCCATATTTATTCCATCGTTCACAAAATATATTGTTTTAAACGAACTAAAAGGCAACACAACTTTTACTAAGGTACGAGGTAGTCGCTGGAGACTTACTTGGAACGGACATTCGACTCAATTTTTCCACCTCTTAATTTTATATCGGATCTCTTTGGGTATCCTGGGAACAACGATCATATGCTACTTGAATTACAAATGTGGATGAAATTTATATTATTTATATTGATACATACTAACGCTATAGGTATATTTGAAATGTGTGTTTGGTTGAACGCGTTAATCTCAGTAACTACAGGTTCAAAGTAAGTATTTGTCAGCATTGCCTTGATCAGTGAAGGTCGAGTAAAGCCGGAGGTAAAAGCTAGTTTTAAATAAAATATTGCTTTTAGCTTTTAAGTCCCATTTTGCCCCAATTTGATCTAGTGGTGGTTAGTAAGATAACTGTTCAAAATTAATCAGTTTCACGCTGTATCCCGCGCACAGCAGGGTAGGCAGAGGGAACCTTGTGTTAACTCACTCCGTTCCCCAATTTTCACCAAATTTGGAGGCATTGCGTGTTGAATGGCGGAAGTTAACGCCGCCCTGTGCCTGGAGACCAGAGCAAAGAAATGGAAATATAAGTTTTAAATAAATATTTCAATTCCTCGAGTGAGGATCGAATCCACAACCAGTCTTAAGCACGTTACAGACATACACTATTCCAGTACACCACAATATATTCTATTCCAATATAATATTAAAACTGTAAAATTTAAACAATATTTTTTTCCCCGGTTCGCTTTCTCACGCCCTAGTTCTTTCACAAAGTTTACATTTGACTTGAACCTTTATTCTGCAAACGTGCTTGCCTCAAATATTTTTGTTACTATGAAAAGAAGTTTAATAACTAGAATGAGTTAAAATTTTTACTTTTATATTTAATTACTTAAGTGGCCTCTTAGTTTCAAAGTTATGCTAAAAATTAAAAAGGCTATATAAAAGATTGTTTTTAAACTATTTTTATTCACTTCGAAGCCTTAATTTTAATGAATAAATTTATATATATTTTTATTAAATAAAAATTGTTGGTTGGTTAACAATTAGAATTAAACGCGACAGGTTGCGGGTTCAATCGATTCTCACTCGAGGAAATTAAATATTTAATCTCTCTGGTAACGTGGCAGCGCAGCGTTGAGATCCGCCACTTAACATGCAATGGGTCCAGAATTCGGCGGAAAGTGGGGAACGGAAGTGTCTTAGTGGGAACAGAGTGTCTTACATAAGACCAAGACTCTGCCTACCCTGCTATGTACGAGACACAGCGTGAAGTTGAAAAAAAGCTATTATGAAAAACAACTGTTGAGCTCGTTGTCAGCTATTTCGGCAGAACTGCTTTTCGAGTCATTGAAAGTGACATGTTCATTTGACAGTTTAAAAATCTGTATGAAGATATTTTCGTTTTTGACAAAATCGTTTATGTTTTTAATTGTACCACGTTTATGTCGAGTTGTGAAAACTCACAAAGTTGTGATTTTTTTTTAATTCCTCTGTTTTCTGTTTTCTCTGTTTTTAATTGTCCTGACACCAGATTCACTATAGACTCTGCTATTAGTCATACCAGTTAAATGTTTAAAGTTCCCCAAATGGAGTCAATGGAGATCAAACCCATAATCATCGCATCTACCGTCAGAAATCTCCACTACGCCACGAAGACTTCACTATCATTTTTTTCATACATTCAGACATTCATACAAACGATATTCATAACGAGATGAAGTGCACTTAAGATACTAGGCTACGTGGAATAAATTAGACTTCTGCTAGCCGTGCCATGAAAGCTGTTCTCATAGGATGACCATAGCGAGCTAAGTTTTGGTCTAGATCTAAATTTGTCTAGTCTATTTTACATCAGGTTGTCTTCTAGTTAAGTTTTGAATCTGAACAAAGGAAAAATCGACTACAAACGACGAACTAAAAAGTGAAAAATAATTTTACAAAGATTTTATAATTTTGTAGTCCGCATCTAAAACTATTAGATAGAATTGAAGCCGGTCCTGGCGCAGGGGTAAATTGATGCAACTGTAAATATGATAGGTTGTGGGTTCGATTCCTATTTCAGTGAATTGAATATTTTATATTTTCGCTTTCTTGCTCTGGTAATGAGGCATGGCGCGGCGTTGAGGTCCACTTCTAAACACGCAATGCCTCCAGAATTCGACGGAAATTGGGAAACGGAAGTGTATTAATGAGAACGGACTTTATTAACCCTAGGTTCCCAGGTTCCTACTCTACCATAGGCAAAGGAAATAATATATTAGACAAATACATTTAAAAATATTCTTATATATAGATAAATATTATAAACTATCATCAATCGAAATCCTCTACCAAATGGTCACACTATTTATCGAAGATAGCAAAGCTCAAGTTTTAATTGAATACCACTTGGATGCGGCTATGAAATTTTATAGTCCATTATGTTCAATGTTATCGGTGCTGGTGCTACAGTGCCTATCCTGCTGGCCAGGTATGTATTTATTTTATTGTATAAAGTTGTGCATTCTAGGCAATTCCTGTCATTTTGGAACTAAGGATTTGTATTTTTATTTATTGTTATTACTAGGAAATGAACAAATTATTTAAATTTTTCAGAATTCAGAAGTGTCGAATTCAGGGGAAATTGGGGAAAGGAAACTTCTTAATGGGAACTAAATCTCTTAACCCTAGGTTCCCAGATTCCCTTTGATTACCCTGCTATTTTTTTTATAGAACGAAAGAAGAAAATAAAAAAATAATAAAAACTAAGAATAATAAACAGTATATAAAAATGTATAGACTAAACCACAAGTGCAAAGTACTCTCTCTGATTATACCTATAAACTTAAAAGCTGAACTTACCTCACAAAAGGTAAAAGGTAAATTCTATAATTCAAAACTTCACTCAGGTAAGCGTCGCAACGCGTTCCGTCTAAAGAACGTTTTAGATGAGGTACATCACTAGTGCACTTTTAGATGAGAAATTGTTTATATGACAATGTCTAGGCATTTTTATGAACGCCAGACTGAAATCACTATTAAAATCTGTGGTTGTCAATTGAAATTTCATATTTAAGTAATTTTTTTTCTCTTCTTCATATCTCAGATTTTATTTTACTTGACGGGTAAACTTGGCCTAATACATTTTAGTTAAAATTAGCTTTATACTGTATCCAGTACACATCAGGGTAGGCAGATGGAACCTAGTAAAGCACTCTGTTCCTCGTTTTTTGCTGGATTTTGAAGGCTTTACGTTTTGAGGGGCGGAATTCAACGCCGCGCTTTGCCTCGTCACCACAGCGGAGAAATAGAAATATTAAATATTACATTTCCTCGAGTGAGAATCGAACCTATAACCATCACTGGTATTTTGCTTGTAGGTTACCTACATTTTAGTTCTATACTATTTATATACAAAGTTCATTCAAGATATCCTCAAGATGTCGTATAAAAATTTAAATTCTTCATTAAAGCATCTCATTTTACATTTTTAGCGAAACACAAACAAATTTCACCATGTAAAGAGAAAAAATATCTTTCCTTTACGCTCATAGCCAACAGAGTAATGCTAGTAAAGTTCTAAAGTCGACAGACGACGTCGCGTTATTCAGCTCCGTGAAATCCACGATGGACGTAAACGAACACTCTTATATCACTTTGAGTTGTTATAAAAAATACTGATTTATGTTTGTTTTTCGATCAGCTTGAAACTTTTTGTTTGTATAGCAGATTAGTTATAGAAAAATAAACTGCGCTTGCAACAGTGTGTGTTGAGTGGCGCTACTTAACGCCGCGTGTTGTCTACCAGCGCGTGGAAATACGTCACTTACTTTCATAATTCTCTTATACTCAATTATCAAGTTAAAGCTTCGTTTTGATAATGTTTATTTTCATATTATACTAATTATAGCTCAAGAGTTCGTTTGGTTATTATAGAACCCAAAAGACTATATCTATGCGATATTTGTTCTTAGATATACGAGTACGCGACATCAGATCCTCAAGCCACCTCTGTTCTCCCTCCATAAAAATGGTTCCCACCAGAAAGGGAAGCCCATGGAAGTGCTGATTGAACATCGTGATGCAGGACATGAGAACCAATGGTCTAACCAAAGACGTTAAGGGCTGTGAAAAATAGAATGTCATACACGATTCTTAGTTAGTTGGCCATACAGGCGTACTCGTAGGTAAAAGCTAGTATATATAATAATAACATTTAAACACTCATTACCATTCTGAAAGGTCTTTAGAGATGTTATACTTATTTCAGAAAGTATGTTACATTAATTAAATTCCGTTTTCCATCTTCAACCTTATTGTGTTGGAGGTGGCCATTATAAGATGAGCTCTCGCACTTTATATTGAATACTAACTTTTATGTTATAGAAGGCTTTTGAATGGGAGTCAGGGGTCTAGCATTGTGGTTGCGATTTGCCTTTAAAATATAAAATTGTTTTGAAATCTAACAAGCCGTCTTTACAGTTAGCGCTAGTTGTGATGTTTTTCGAACAAAAGTCATCTCAGAGATGGATGGAAATATTAAAAATGTTTTAAATTTCTATTTTTGTGTCAGTATGGTTGTATTAATTTTGTAGGTACATATTTTGTAGCTGCACGCTGTATTCCGCGTATAGCTGGGTAGACAGAGGGAACCTGTTAACCTAGTGCTAAAACATTCCGTTACCATTAAAGCACTTCCGTTCCCCACTTTCCAATTCTGGAGGCCTTTCGCCTCGTTACCAGGGCGAGGAAATGAAAATACTAAATAATTAATTTCTTCGAGTGAGAATCGAACCCGCAATCTGTCACGCTTACAATTGCACTTCTGGACTGGCCTCCTGTATGTATCAATATTTGGTCTAAATTAATCACATAATTTCAAGGTAGACTAGTTGTATTTTTTAAATATAAAACACTAGCTTAACCTGCGGCTTACTCGCGTTTTTAAGATAAAATAACTATCAGTTTTAGCATGAGGTATTCTAAGCACCCGAGGTAACTCTGACCGCAGTACAGTATATGAGTAAAGTAGGTCACATCGAAATAATTAACGTGATGTAATGTACCCTATAACTTTTCTCGATAAATGGAATATCCAATGTAAATTTTCCTATTTCAAAATTTAAACAAGTAGTTCCTGAGTTTAATACGTTTAACCAAATTCCTCGACTTCTTATTGACATTTTGAGTGTCAAATATTACAACATTTTTACAAAAAAACAACACATGTTGTTATTTTACTCTAAAGAAAAAACGACTTCCTAACGACGACGTTTCAGTTGCATCCATGCATTCTTATCTCAATTGAACATAATATCATTTTTTTAATCTCCCATTAGGGAATCGAACCCCCAACTATCGCCGACACTGTCACTGCGCCACGATGGTCTCAAAAAACAAGTAATTAGAACAACAGAAAAAAAAACGAATTTCTCATTTTCCCATAAACATTTTAAAGAAAAAGAAATTAACCCGATTAAATACCGTAGCAGATAGCAAGTGAAGTTTTTGCGTTAATCCCGCAATTATTGTTAGCTAGCGCCATACTAATTTAGCTTTCGAGGATTTAAAGTATAGTATACAACGCTGACTCCCAGCTATTTCACGTTACAAGAATCCTCTTCTGTTTTATATAAATTATGTTTGTTTAATTAAAACTCTAATTACTATTTTGCTGTTGGTTTATAAAGTTATTTTAAAAGAAAATAGTTCAACGTTCTTTCCCGTAATACTGCAGGAAACCTAGCGAAAACGCTTCTTTAATCTCTGTTGAGATGCGGTACTTAACGCCGCGTTTGTCTTGTTACCAGAGTGAAAACATGAACGTAATTCATTACCCCGAGCAGGAATTGAACCTACAATCATTGCGTGTACAATTAGGCTATGCCACTATGCCACGAAGGCCTCACCCCCCCACCCATACGCGGCCCAGGACAAGGTGGTATCTCGTCTTCAATACTTTACCGATGCTAAATATAACGTAAATAAACGCTTGGATATTTTCTCAGAACTTAAAGCGATTTCCGTTTTCAGCCTTTGAGTTATTGCCGATTGGGATGCGTCGTGGAAAATATAAGCGGATTGTTTTTGTGAAACGCTTAAGAATTACCCTTTGGAGCTTGTTTACAATGTTGGAGAAAAATATTTTAATTTTTTAACTTAGGGCTTCAACTTGGGACATTCTGTTCTTTCACAGCCCTACTTTTGAGACATTGCGTGGTGAGTTGTGTAGATCACCGCCAAGTTTTTTTAAATTTCTCCCAGTGAGTCTCCGTTCTCCGCCCAAAGAAATATTACGTAGAGTGGCGGATTACGGCGTACCGTACCACGGTGTCTCAATTATGATTATAACTATAATAATTCATTTTAATCACAATATACAGATATATTTGACTAATCATTGCGTCTTAAATTTTCAGTAACGAAAAACTGCTACGCTTTCATGATTAAATAAATATTATTTCTATAACATTTATATAGTTTATTTTATACTAAGGATAGAAATATATATAAAAAAAAATAACTTATTATAAAAATTGGAGCATATTGGGACTAGTCGTGCAAAATGGCTACTCGTTCGACGTACATTCAGGACAGTTACGTCAAAGTTATTATAGACTTATTACAATTTATTTACTTTAAAAATAGGAAAAATGTTTAACAAATAGCATTCTATCTATGTTAATATAATATTTGTAATAATCTCCCTACAGAGATGTTAACCGCATTAAAAGAAAATAAATATCAAATAATAATAAAATAAATTGACACTTCGAATCGACACAATGTAAACAGGTCACACGAGTGTTATCTGAATTGGTGCTACAAAATGGTTCGAATTATTATTTAGAGCTTAACAATATAAGACGGCGTTGTTATGAAGAAAATAATGGTTGAATATATAATATGGTATTAAATCCCACTTTATTTAAAATGTTTTTCATTTGTAAATATTATTTACTTTGAATTTTCTTTTATTATCATTACTTTTGTTATTCGCTGTATCCAGCGCCTTTCAGGGTTGGCAGTGTTACGACACTCTATTCTCTATTAAGACACTTTCATCACAGAGGGTGGAGAGGGAAATTCCATGTCCAATTTTCAGCCGAATTCTTTGAGATTGTGTGTTGAGTAGCAGAGCTCAACGCCGCGCATTGCCTTGTTATTTGAGTGAAAAATGGAATTTGGTGGAAAATGGGGAACGGAACGGAGGGTCTTAGCACTTCACACTAGCGTTCCCTCTGAATATCCTGCTATGTTCATAATAGAACGTAAAGCTAAAAAAGAAACACATTTGCAATATCTACCACCATCAGAAATAATTCGTTGATAAGACTTAACTGGATTTATAATTTCCATTTATCTGTACAGACATTCCATTTCCATCATAATATCGTCAAAATCCTTTTATTTTAAAATCTCAATATAAAAACAAAGTAAAATGTGACTTACGAGACTACAATATTACTCCCCCTAGGTTGCGTCTCCTTACTCATTGTCCAAGTTTCCTAAAGCTTATAGTACTCGCTTTTCGATAACTCTTTAATAGGTTTTGAAAATTGAACCCCTGAAATATGTTAGACATATATCGAGCAAACTTTGAAAGCTTATTTAATACTTATAAGTTAGATCCTATCGGTACTTTGGTATTTGAGCTTAATATTGTAATATTTGAAGCAGCTTCACGTTTTTTCTGCGAAGCAGGGTACCTCTATCGAGAGGGAACCTAGTGACACTATGTGAACGTGACGGTGGTGGGTTCGACCTCAATTCGGGAAAATAAATTATTTTCATTTCCTCCGTCTAAATAACGAGATAGCAACAAGAACAGCGTTAAGTTCCGCAACTATTGAGTGGGCCAACGCCGCACTTTCACGAGCTAAGAAATGAAAATATTTCCTATTAATATTAACATTTAATTTCCTCGAGAGAGGAACTGGCCTCTATTGTATAAAGCCTAAAACAAATTTTATAAATATACAATAATCTGTATAGTTGTATAAGTATGTTGCTTTATAAAGCTCATTAGAAATCCTCTTGGGAGGATCTATGGTACGTGTTGTGGTGTAAGTAAAATAACTAGGCTTTTTTAAATTACGAGTATAAGAAAGACAGCGTCTGCCTATAAACTCGACGGTAGTGGGCTCAATTCCAACTTGGGGGAATTCTCAACAAGTATTATCCCGAAAAAAGATGAAAAATTGGGAATGGAGTGTCTTATCATTAGGTTCCCTTTAGCTTCCAAGCCAATATGCGGGAAACGTATGAATTTAAAAAAGTGATTTTGATTGAAAGAACTCTATTCCATACTTAGTCTAGTAAGGAGAGTGAGAAAATGAAAATAATTTAATCCTCCAGATGAGAATCGAACTCACAACCGTCACAAAATGCAGATAGACATAGTGCTGAAATGGCTTCAACTAATTAAAGCCGAAATCTTATTCATATAATATAATAATGAACAATAAGAAAAACTCGACATTTTATACGTTTATTTTATCATTCAAGTAAAACAACTCAATCCCGTTACTGACTATAAGTTAAATGTATTTGCGAGTTGTACGTTTAGAGGATTTATTGTAAATCTTCTGTGAAAAGGATCAACTAAGGTTTTGTGTGAAATAATACATTTTTTAGCTTTATACTGTATCCTGCACATAGTAGGGTAGACAGAGGGAACCTGGGAACCTAGTGTTAAGACATAAGGAAGGAAGGAATTGTATGTTGTGTGGAACTCAACGCCGCGCCTCGTTACGAGAGCGAAATTTCTTAAGAAAAATCACTATTGAACATATCCAATGGTTGTGGACAAATGCATTTTGAATTTTCTCGAAAATTATATACCTGCTTTAAATAATATAATGCCATCGTTGTTCTGTGGAACGGCGTTATATTATAGATGTTATGTTTGTGTTCATTTCTGCGCTCAGCCAATACTAAACACAGCGTTAAGTTCCGCCACTTGACTCAGCGGAAATTGGAGAATGGTTCACTTTGCCTATACATACCAACTCTGTTTAAGCTTTTCAGCTTAAGAAATATTAAAAAAATATATTTCTTTTTTATTGTAATAATCTAAATAAATCTACTAAAATTGATAAAACTCATGACTTGGACTCCATTGCGTTAATGGAGCAACTCGTTAGGCAGACTCGAAGATTATCAAGAAATCTTTAATATATTTACAACTTGTGTTTATCGCGGGAAGTTCGTTAGATGGCAAATAAATCTTAGCGGCGATAACTTTGTTTAGTTCTAACAATAATTATATTGGAGAGTTGGTTGAAGACAATTTATTATGTTTTTCTTAGACTTTGCCGACTTGTGGACGGTCATTTTTGTGAACGTTATTAACGGGAAAGTATTTTTTTTTACGTATCCTTCATTTTAGTTGTTCCGACTCGATGATATTTAATATTTTAATTTCCTCGCCCTGGTGAAGAGGCAAAGTACGGCGTTAGGTTTTGCCTCCAGAATTGAGTGTTTGCATCCTCAATTGGAGGTTAATATAGGAGTATGCTTTAATAAAATAAATCACGACGTGACAAACAAGAATGAAAATGAAAAACTATTTTAAAAAAAGCAAAGAATATTATAATATATAAAAAACTATAAAAAAAACTAAAGAATATTCAATACAAATCTATTATACACATATAAATAACATTACAAAATGCCATATTCACATACTTTATCTTGGTTATCTTATATAACTGCGAGTATACTTAAGCTCAGCTGTACCGTCAATAACGATTCGTGTTACATGAAGGATGTTATCGGATCCAGTTTCCAATACGTTGATGTCATGGTTACGTGAAAACTTTGATTTGGGACAAATTTTGTTTTGACTGGTTCATATAAAAAAAAATTGGTCTTGACAGACGCACAGACAGACATATAGACATGCAAACGACGTGAGGGAGAACGAAGTTTTTCTATACGGATTTCATTTTTTCTTTTCCAGTACAAACCTCTTAACATGATCGAAAATAATAATCGAAAAAAAAACATGATTAAATATTTGTGTTAAATTCCACAGGTAGAAATACACGTCGCTAAATTGTCTATACCTTCTTTCACAGATCTTTCTAGAACTTATACTTGGAAACATTTTATTTCCTCATTATGATAAAAAGACTTTTAATAATTCAGCTTTGCTAAATTACTCTTTTTTTCTTATCATCACTTGTTTTCAAATAAAGTAAAATCGACCGGTTATTTTAACTTAAACTCTAACTACAACATTGCTTCGAAGGTTAAGTTCGTTTCGGATGTACGGAGTATTACCTCAAAAGCCTTTGAACTTCGTATCTGTGTAACTAGAGATAACCAGTGAGGTTAGTGCAGTTCTGTTGTATTCTTTGTACGGGCGGAACGAAAATTATTTTGTCAGCTGATTAGGGTTTTCAAATATTTTTATGTACTAGAAATGTTTATTCGGCTTTTTTTAAATACTCTCTAACCATTAAATTAACTTAACTTCACGCTTTATCCCTATCGGGGTAGTCAGGGAGAACGGAGCACCAAACGCTACGGTCTCTACATACCTCTTTCGCCTCGTCCACTGTCATCAACCTCTTCATACATGCCCACCGGGCGATCCTCATGCTTTTTACGTGACCTTCCTCCAGTATCTTCAATACTGTGTTTTCGAAGGTCAATTGAGGTCTCCTCCTACCTCTCTTACCGCTTTTCGCAAATTATGCGAAAGGAGAACGGGGTGTTTTTAACTACTACCTACCCAGCCATGTAAAGCTAGAAAAAAATACAATTTACCTTGATTTCATTTCCCTTATGACTCTTACGTAATAAAGACCGAAACCTCGTTGTTTTTGTTTTGACACAAGAACAAATGACATATTATGTTTATGACAAGACCGAGTAGACGAATGAGACGTACGAAGAACGAAGGTGAAATAAATGGCGATACATTATTCCCAAACCTTTCTGCATCACGATTCTCGTAGCGGAATATTTATGAACACGTTAAACTGTGTTTTTATCGTACGCTCGACTCGTATTTTTGAGTAAGGTCGCCCAGATTAGGGGAAATTTAAGGTGTTGATATTAGTGCGTGTCAGCACATACTTTTTTGAGTAGTTGTGTTAAATCGGCACGAGGTGGAACGCATCGATCACGATGGTTAGGCCTTGATAAGAGTAGTTCAGGCCAAATAATCAAGGAACTAACATAGAAATGCATGATCCTTCTAGTTCTTTATGTAGCAGGGGATGCTGGCCAGTACTATCGCGGTACACTCAGGAGGATTTAGGAGGAGATTCATTAGTAGATTGGCAGATATGACAACAAAAGAATAATATCAGATGAAATAATTCTAAAATCGTTCCTTATTAAATGACAATAAAATATATTCGCATTTCTATACAGCGAGAGATATGTGCATTTAAGTACTTATATATAAAGTAGAATAAAGTGATTTAAACTAAAAAATACAGACTATTTTGAACAAAAATCGTAATGTTTAGATCTTCTTCATAAAAATATGGAAATTCTTTATTTTTCTTTCTACGCATAAAATCCTTGTGGAGTTAGAATTTTTATTGACATATAAAAGAGGCCTTGGTGTGCAATCCACTGAATAAATGAGATGAACACGAGCAGATGACGTCCCGGTTAGCTGGAAAATCTGTATTTTCTACACTAGCTTTATCATATGACTATTTCTTTATATTTTTATTATTTTATTTTACACAGTCTGGTCTATGTAGATTGTAGATGAAATACGCATTACTTGGTTCTTTTCAGATTTGTATTACAGCGTTATTAATGACAAATTTTTTGCTGCCTTCGTGCTTTTACACAGGTCGGCCTCAAGTAGCTATATAACGACCAAAAAAAGAATATTCTAACTAAGAGATTAAATTGATCTTATAAGAATATTATTATAACAACAATAAATATTCATATAATCAAAGTATTCGTGGCCCATTGGTTCAGCGCCTAACTATAACAAAATAGGTTCGATTCCCCCTTAGAGGAATCAATTATTCCCATTTCCTCGCTCTGGGCAGAAGACAAAGTTGCCGACGTTGAGTTCCCAGTCAACAGGCAATAACTCCAATGTCCCAAAAATTGAGCATTGTGTAGGGGTACCTAATGTTTAAATTCTAGGTTCCCTTTGCCTACCCTGTTATATGTAGAATATAATGTGAAAACAAAAAACAATAATATGAAACTACGTCAGCACCTGCCAGACTTCGCTAAAGTGTCAGGTTCTCTAAATAGCGCTTGAAGTTCATTACTCATGCGGACTCGGGAAAGAAGAACTCACTTTTCGTTGCTTCCATGTGATGTAATAATATATTATTTCTTGAGTTCTTGAGTTCGAACTTTAAAACTCTCAGCTGCAACTATTTAATTGAATAATGTATAGAAAAATATTTTGAAAAGTCTCTTTACGTCTTTCACGCTTTTTCCGTATAGCATGGTAGGTAGAGTGAGCCTAGTGGTGATACATTCCGTTTCTCACTCTCCGAACAACTTTTCAAATATTGCCTGTCAAATATTTATCGTTTACGTCAGTATTTTAAAATAAGATTAGTTATTTAAAAATTTAATGATTGTCTTAATAAATATTTTCTTTTTACTCATCCCACTTAACATGAAAGAACGTAAACATCATTTAAAATGATATTGTACGTAAATATATTATTTTTGCGGCGTTGAGTTCCACTACTCGAGTTAGTTGCACCTAGTTTCCCAGGTGCCCTCTGCTTACCCTTCTACTTGCAGGATACAGCGTGAAAGTAAAGAAATATATATATTATTTACATAATTATAAATGCAATTATAGTACCTGGCAAATAGCACATTGGTTTATGACATCGATTGAACGATCATTACGAAATATTTGGGAAGTGAAAATTAATTAATGAAATTTTCAAGTTAAGAAAATTAAAATTCACGCTCTGTTCCCATTACAAATTAATTATTCACGATATTTCAACATAAATTATTAACCGTATGTACCTACCGTGTGTGAAGTAGGTGCTTTAGTTAAATGAGTTTACATTTATAGTTAAACTACCGACTTCGTCCATATAAACTTGTTTTTATTAATATCAATTATATGAAATCTTTACATAAATTGTAACATTCATGTTTTTCTGATGTATAAGCTGTATTACTGTAAAGTTTCATCTAAATCTGTTCAGCATTTTTATAACATAACCATATTTATAACATTATTAGGCTGGTAAGGTATTGCGTTTAAGTTGAGAAGTAATAAGAACGAAGCCGTTAAAGCGTGTGATTAAAACGCGGCGGTTGTGGGTTCGATTCCCAATATTATTATTTTTTTTATTTCTTTACTCTGGTACCAAGGCAAAAGCGCGAAGTCGAAAATTTCGTAGAAAGTGGGGAATAGAGGGCTTACCAGTAGGCTTTCTCTGCCTATTCTGCTATACATCGGATATTGATGAATAAAAATATATTGAAAATAATTAAAAAGTAAAATTTACCTGCCGTTGTGCTCGCGATTTATAATGGAAATTACTGAATTATTAATTATTAACGTGATTATAAAGCCTACGCTATAGCCTATGGCTATACAACGCAAAAATATTTTTTTCAATTGGAACTAGTAGTTTTAGAGATTAGCGCCTTCAACAATACAATTAATATTTTAGCTTTAAAATATTAATATAGACCGAAGCTATCTTAGCTTTTAGCAACATATAATTATCATGTTCTATGCTTTTTTAACCCTAATGATTGTTTCCACCGAGTAGGAACCGAATCTACATACAATGATAGTAAACATTAAATACTTAAAATCCTACTTTCTACCATTGAACCACAAACCCCTAAAAACAATTTCTAAATGTTAAATTTAATTATATAATTTGTATATTCCAGATGTCTAAATAAATTATGAACAGTAGCAAGTTATTTTATTATAATAACTTTGGCATTGTAAGAAAATATTTGAAGATCCTTTATACTATTTAGGGGTGAAACTTGGTGTCAGTCAAACTGAAAGTAACAAAACAAATTGCGACGTTCCCCGCCTAGGGACCTCCTCGACAGTTTGCAGGTGTATGAAAGAATTGTTGGATTTTTATTTTGTTTATTTTTTCCATGAAATTAAGAATGATTTTATTATATAAAACAGATTTTGCTGGGTTATTTTATTTATACCTGGGGCCTGGTGGAGCTGTCTAATCCAGCATAAGCAGAGTGAGTTTAATTTATTAAATCAAGCTTAGATACTCCACCAATAAATCATTTATCAAAATTTCTAATTATTGTTAATAAGTCTCAGTTATTTTTTTTTTAAGTAATTTAATATTGAGGCGCGACAGTTGTAGGTTCGATCCCGACTCGAAAGAATTAATTATTAATTTATTAATATTCTCATTTCGTCACTCGACAGACAATGCCTCGAAAAAAATCGGTGGAAAGTGAGGAACGGAGTGTCTTAACACTAGATTTCCTCTGCCTATCCTGTTGTATGCGGGATACAGCGTGAAGATGACTTTTATTAAAATATTAAAAAATTGTACTAAAATTTATTTTAAACATAATCCAAAATAACAAGTACCTTCCTAATATAGCTCCTTAGTGGTAAATGACTAGACTACTAAAATCTAATATAAATATTTCTCTTTTCTACATATTTTCATATAAACAACTTTGATAAATACCAAAGCTTTTTACCTAAAAATGGAACGTAAAATATAATCGCTTTATGGAACTCATTTTAGCGCGACACGCCGTTAAAATTTCTAAATGATGTATAAAATTTACCGACGTGTATTATTTGTCTCGTTATAAGTAGATTATTTTTAATTGTATTTATTTTTTGCTTCACGCTGTTCCCCGAACAGAGCAGAGCAGGCAGAGGGAACCTGGGAACCTAGTGTTCAGACATTCCGTTCCCGTTACAACACATCCGTCCACCATTTATTGCTAAATTCGCGCGTAACTCAAACTTTGCTAGTAACCAGAGGGAAATTAAAATATTAGATATTTCATTCAGTTCTTCGAATGGAAATCGAACCTACTACCATTCGCGTTTACAGTCACACTGTTGGCCTCTGCTGCATGAGTGGCCTCGGGAATTTATATTATAATATACATTTTATATCCAACCCACCTTATATTATATTAAAGCATATAATATTCTTAGTGCATACAGTTTATTAATAACCCATTACGTCTTTGATCTCTGTGGATGTGAGATGCTGCGACAGGCTCTCAAGTACTTTGATGTTGTAATTGCGGTGCCTCTACCGCTTTGTAAGGAAAGATTTTTATAATGATATCTTATAGTAAAGAGATATATTATATATGTGGATATATTGTATAAGATATGTGGATTATTTTAGTTAAATGTTAGTCAAATATTCGTTTTTGAGTGGAACGGACACTCCGTTCTTAAGGTTCCCAAGTTGCAATATAAATATATAAAAAAACGCTTTCAACTGACAACTAATACGTTCACAATTAGATGCTATTCTCTCTCTCTCTCTCTCTCTCGCTTCCCACTCAATGAAATTAATGATTTTCATTTTCTCGTTTCAGTGGCAAGATAAAGCACAGCGTTAAGTTCCGCTACTCAACACGCAATGTCTTTGTAAATTGACCAGTGTGTAGGAAACGGAGACTAAGCACTAGGTTCCCTCTGCCGAAAGATCCAGTTTGAAGTTAAAATTAAATTTATTTAGCATACAAAAATTTATTACTTTTACTAGAATAAGTTTAGTCTAAGCAAACATTATATCTTTATTACTGAGGCAAAAATTTTGACGTTTTATAAAGAAAGAAAATAATAGATATATTACGTTGAAAGGTTACCTACTGTAATAACTTCCGGTTGGATGAGAGTCCCTTATAAACATCATTTATTTATAATGTTTTTTTTTATAGCAAAAAGATAATATGTATGTATTTTCATATTCAAGTTTTTTATGTATTAAAAGACATTTGAAACATATAACTTGACCCTTTTTGCTCCACTTTTTCTAAATAAATAATATTTGGCTTACATACCATTTGAGAAAATATTTGTATGTTGAGTGGCGAAACTCAACGCCGAGTTTTGTCTTGTTGCTAGAGTGGAAAATATGAAAAATATTATTTTCTCCGAGTATAAATATATCTACCACCTCATCTGCTACCGTCGAGCTTACAGTCAGGCGCATAATCAATAATATATGAGTTTCATACAAATACGTACCATACATACATACATCTATATATTATACAAGAAAATTTTCAAAGTATCACAGTTTTATTATGATTCGGGAGCAGGGTGGAGACCACCCATGCGTATTACGGCCGGACTCGAGATAGCCGACAAAAGAGGCACGCCCCTCAAATTATTAGAATGAAGTTCTTAAGAATACATAAGTAAGTAGAAAAAGTTAGCGTTTGTAAATCGTTAGCGTTTGTTTTACTTGAATAATTTATTATTAAATATTCAGTTATTTGTTTTTTTT
>HE670941.1:0-40680 GCA_000313835.2 Heliconius melpomene melpomene
AAGCTTAACTATGTTACACGTATATGTCAAAGGGATCAAAAATTGACCGCGTTGTTCGTACGCCATAAAAAATGAGACAAGTTCGAAAGTCTTTAACAAATGACAACTGTCCAACGGATGCGTAGGCGCACATAGAATGCCGCTTCTTATCTAACATCTCAAGCGTAAACTAACCAATCCATATATATATTATAGTTATATATGAATATATGGGTGATAGCAAAAGTTATATATTGACTTTGATAATTTGATAATAATAGTGAAATTTATTGTTTTTTTTGTTTGTATTCTAATCATGTCTGGATATAAAAAAATCTATTCTATAAACATTTTGTTTGTTTAAATGTATCCATAAATTTTATTGGCAGTTTTTTTTTCCCGTCGTAGTTTCTGGAGGGTAAGAAGAGACAAAAACATTAAAATCAAATCCCGCTATATCACGCACACAACAGGGTATGCAGAGGTAACTTAGTGTACAGACAGTCCGTTCCCCACTACCGCCGAATTTTTCGAGGCATTGCGTGTTGAGTGGCCAAACCCAACGCCGGACTCTTTGCGTTGGTGCCAGAGTGAAGAATCGAAACTGAAAAAGAGAAGAAGAGACAAAAAAATTATCTATTTGCAGGGAAACTGAGAATTCCTTTAAAATACAGAACTCTATAATACATTGTTAGATACTTTCAACAGCAAGCACTCTAGTAGACAAACATTGTCAATATAGAATGTTAGAAATTGTTTCATTACCGGTCATTATCAGTGCATTCAGTGTAATCAGTTATTACGTACTTCCGCTACTCGGCTTACTCGTAGCTTTCCATTTGCAACGGTATGCATTAGTGGAATACTTTGTATCTGGAAATTATAATAGTGGTTATAGGTTCAAAGTCTATTTGCAGAAATATTTATTATTTTTTTCTAATGTAGTAAGATATGTAGCTAGATAAAGTAAGATTTTTTATTTTGGGTTGAAAGAGGAGAGCGGGGTCACATGTCATGGAGACCATGTTTAATATAAAATTTGTAATGGTCAAAAAAACAGTTCGTTTATTTTATTCAATTTTTAATATAAGAAGAATCTCCGAAACTAATCATCAAATAAACACACAATTACATACATTTCCAAACAACATAAAGTCTCAATTTTCACATAATCAACGTAACGGGTCAAGTCAACCGCATTCAATCACCGAAAACCGTTTGCGAAATTATAACCAACTTCACATAATGAATGGTAATGCGTGTAACAAGGAAGTCTCCCGCAAATAGAGATCATTTACAATAATAACGACGAAGTGGCCATCTGCTTGTGAAGTAGTAAGCTAACCAGTCCGTATACAGTGTACACAAATTGTTTCTACTTAGGTGAGCTGGGTTTGTTTGAAATTCTGTTTTTTTTACCTTCACGCTGTAATAGGTATAGACAAAGGGAAAATAGTGTTAAGACACTCTATTCTCCACTTTCTGCCGAATTCTTGAGACATTGCGTGTAGAGCGGAAGAACTTAACCGTGTTTTATAATGTTACTCTCCATAATATCAATTCGATGTATAGTAAGCATACATAAATAAAAATGAAAATTAATATATTTAAAATAATTGAAGTGCCATAAGATCATTTTGTAAAAAAGTATTCTTCCAATTAAAAATAAAAAAAAGCTTATTGAAACACTGGTAACACAAAAGGAAAATTTATTTTGCATCAAAAAACACGGAAATAGTAGGTGCTACTACTTATTAATAATAATAATATACAATATAGACTATTAAATTATTTTTTCTCTAGTAATAAAAAAACTAAGAGATTTTATCTTACCATTAAATACTCAGTCTGAACCCCCTATAGAGACATGGAGAATTTCTCTACATTTTTTTTAAATTTCTCTACAACCTTGCAAATTGAAAGACCTGTACAAACCTAAAACTTTAAAACACTTTAAATTACGTAAGTCGTATTCAAACGTTTGCAGGAAATCGACATAGAGCCCGCTGCATCCCGTTGTTCGGCTTCAACACGAGGTCAGTGTGGATCTTGTTTATTATAATGGCATTATAGAAATGCCTATACTGCTGTAGTAAAAACAAGCTTCCTGCTAAGCTTTTAAGCTGTTTTATACTGTGGATTTTTTTTATTTCTATGACATATTTTTTATGATGATATCATACATGTAGAGGCGTTGCTCAGGCACTCTCTTTCTTCTCTCTCTATTTTTTTTGAAAAATTTTAGGGCGATTAAGCCTTTTTTATAATTTTAAAGGGATGCATGTTTGACCTGCTTCGTTTAAATTTTCATAAGATTTAATTTTTTTTTGTATAAAAGAATTTAAGCTATATTTATTTTACCTTATTATCTATAGAATTAAATAGAGATTTTCGTCATTATGTACTTTTTTGAGGTAAAGAAAATCTAGTGTTAAACATCTATTTTATAAATAAAACTATTTTTATATATAAAAAAAACATTTCACGGGGACAAAATGAAAAATCTTTATTTTTATTTGCAGTATTTAAAAATCGCCTAGTTATATTAACAGCACCCTATTATCACGAGTGATAAACCACGTTATCAATTCCAATTTCACATGTAATATATTTTAAAACCATAGCAGGAACCCATAAACTAAGATTTGCCTTAATAGTGCAGCATTAATAAGGGACGTGTCCATTATATCATGAGCTCTAAGAGACCTTACCGTGTACCGGTCATGAGTTCTCTTGTAATGGTGACCAGAGATTATCAACTTCATTGCGGTTTTAACTAAAATTTAAATTTACTGGAACTTATATGAAATATTATAATCAGAGATTTCTCTTTTTATCTCCTATTTTGCTATTCTCTCAGATATATAAATAATTAAGATAAAATTACTACAAGTGTAAGAATAGTCAAATATAATTAATGTAAATTATCTTTAATACTTATTTTTCAAACACAGTTATTAACATACCAATTTTTTACGATTAACATAACAATATTTATACGAGGCCGTCGGTTGTGGGTTCGATCCCCACTCGAGGAAGTGAAATATTTATTTACATTTATATTTCCATTTCTTCGCTCTGGTGACGAGGCAAAAGGCGGCGTTGAGTTCTGCCACTCAATACGCAATGCCTCCAGAATTCGGCAGAAAGTGGGGAACGGAGTCTCTCTTAACGCTAGGTTCCCTCTGCCTACCCTGCTGTGTGCGGGATACAGCGTGAAGCTGATTTATTTATTTATTTTAATATTTTAATCTGAAGCTGTGTCACTTTTCCATAATACTTGATTTGTGTGAATAATACTGCAAAATATTACAATAAAAGATTAAATGAAAATAAAATGAAAAGTGTCTTTGAATCAAAAAATCTGCTTACAAAATAGCTTTCATTATCATCTATTTTCGTTTCTGAAAAAAAAATATTAAACAAGAAACAATCAAACTATTCTTTATTAAACTCATAGATACATCTTTATATAAATATAGGTATCGGTATGTATGTATGTACATAATGCGTACGTGCCTTTAGTTAAGGTTTTTGAGCGCTAAGAGGTAACAAGCAAACATATTAACTTTCACATTTATAATATCTTAAGAATTTCTTCAATAATGTATGCATGTAGAGACCTAGTTGTACTGGCAATTTGAGTAATAGTCTCAATATAAAGTAACTGTACGCACCGTTTATGAGGTAAGTTGCTTCTATAAACTTACATTGTACTAATGATCAGGCGAAGTCGGTGATATTCTAAAAATTGTGGTTCTAATATTTAAAATTGTTTTTGCTTATGTTTAGCATTTAATAGAGACACCCTAATGTCAAGTAATCTTAAATAAATATAATGATAATAGTCCAAACTTGACCACGTAACAAAAATGAAAAAATGTCTATATTATTATAAATAAATAGCTTAAGCTCTCCGAGCTTAGTCTAAATCTTCCAACTGAGCACAATAACATCAAAATTTAAATTTCCACTTCAAGTCATCACAGCATTATATTAAAAGCAATAAAGTCATTCTCAGAAAAAGAAAGTGCCTATAAAGCAACAATTTTCAGGATGATACGAAATTTAAATTTTATCTATATTATTATGTATATCCCATTGGTATCCATGGGAAAATTACTAATAAACGCTTAAAATTCAAAAATATTTGATATCTAAGAAATATCTCTATCTATCGTTCGAGTCATTGTGTAAGCTATGGTCGTCAGAAATCTCGCCATATTTCATGTATTTACTCGTTTCCTCACTTAAAATTGAATAGAATTAACATAAAGTACAATTTTACTGGACCAGATATCTAAAATTATTTCAATTGAAAAGATCAAGATTCAATATTGTCAAAGGTAAGTCGTATATATTTGTTATAAATTCTATTTTAAATATATTAGTGCATATGAATAAGCTTCTAGTTCGGATAATCGAAATCATGGGCTTGTATTGAGTTATTCACACATTTTGACTAAATAAAATACAAAACTTGGATTATACTTGTATACTTGGATTTAATAAAAAATCTTAACATCATATTTAGAAATCAATATCACAGCCTCGTAGGGTTATCGAAGAGCGTAGGAAATGACAGATTTAACAAAAATGCGCCTAAAAATTATATAAAAGGAATTTATTTAATTTTTCTAAATCACTTTTATATGTTTTACCAACTTACAACCTAGTGTTAAGAAACTATTTTCCCCAATTGGCGGTTTATTTACATGACATTCCGCGCTAAGCAGCGGAACTTAACGCCAAGACAAAGGTCTTGTTTCTCAAGCGGGAATCGAATACGCCATAATACATCCTCAAATAGTACTTATATCTTCTATTAATAATATAACTGAAGCTTTCGAAACGACGAACAAATAGCTCGTTATTGTAAAATAACTTCATTTTAATTCTATCCGGTCAATATTATCGTGAGAATTGACCGAAGGTTTTATTTTTAGTGAATTGAGTAATCGGTTTAAATGAACAAACATCTAATTCTTGTTTTCAAATGAGGTCATATTAGATTTATATGGTTAATTTATCTTTGTTTCATTATATGTTGTAAAATATACGAGTATGTGTAGTTAATGTGTTGACGATAACTAGATGCGAGGAGGTATATGGCGCAGGGGCGTGTGAGAATGTATATGCCATAGGTAATTGGTTCGATTCCCACTCGAGGAAATGAAATATTTAATATTTTGGATTGATCGCTTCGGTAACAAGGCATAGTGCGTTAAAAATAGATCTGTTGTCGATATACATTTAGAATTGTAATGTTTAATCATTATTAATTACACAATACAAATTTAAATATAACTGTAACAATCGATAGAAATAATATATTGATAACAATATAAAAAATTAAGAACCCAGTTTCCCTATGAATACATTTTAAGAAATATGTAAGTCTGATTTAGGACTAAAAAAATGAAAAAAAAACAGTAAAAAGGTAACAAAAGAATTATCCACGCGCCTTAACTTATGGAATTCAAAAAATAATGTCATGTTCAATGAATGATTTAGTTTTTATGATCAAGGATCTACAGATAGAGATCTAATGATAAATAGTAAAGACGTCGACGACGACGATCGAGATGTATCGAACGAAACTGTTGAATAAGTATTATCGGTTATAAGTAAAAGTTGCTTATAGTGTTGTAAAATATAATTTTATTATTAAAAAAACTAAGGTTTTAAATAAATATTATGATTATTGGCCATTTTTCGCTTCTTCCAATTTCTTTCGTATTGATGAAACTACTATTTACTAATGAAGCTTAGTAATAATAGATTTGAAATTATTTATAACTGCATAATTCCACAATGGTTTCAAAAGACTTTAAGGTATTTACAACATTTTTAAAATATTACTAACAGAAAAATTGACTGTTTTCCCAATGACGTGGATTCGAATGCCGCTACTTTCAAATTATTATATATTCCCAAATATTTTTTAATCTTTAATATGTTAATAATACAAAACACAAAAGGATTTAACAATTGATCAATAAACGATCGAGAGATCGATCTCGTCCTTTCGTTACTAAACTGTCAGTAATCCGGCTAACTGTATGTAAGACAAAAACCTCATTCAGTTAAACCACAGTTAATGAACACGTTATTTTTATAGCGTCTTATAAACTAGTATGGAAGCAACATATCATCTAGAGATTTATAAATTGGTTGCTTCTCATACAGTGAAAGCTAAATTGTGGGACAAATTTTAATGAAACTTTTAATTATATACTGTCGTACCTATAGGTAGGTTTGGTCGTAAATATGTATATAAAATTTAATGTCTTCTTGTCTTGATTTGTGTTATCACTATTTTTAATAGGGTTAATTGTAGCTGTTTCAATTAAACACATTTAATGTATCGGTCCATGTCAATATTTTTTAATAATTAAATAATTTTATTGTATAAAAAGATTTATAATTTGAGGTGGATTAAAAAGTAGTACTAATTTGGTATCTACCATAGATTTTTTTTTAGGCCGTCGAAGCGTAGGAAAGCCTCTGACTGTAACGACGATGGTGGGTTCAATCCCCATTATTTATTTTCATATTCCTGTTTTCGCAGACAAAGCATGGAATTGAGGTTCATCACTCAACTACCAACCAACCAGTTTCTAGATTATTTTATAACATCTTTAGTGTTATTTTCTTACAGTATTATAATATTTCATCTGTATTTCTAAATTAACTATGCAAAAAAAAATCTTTACTTTACGTAGTTATTTCAGTATTCGCAATTAGTAATGAGTTCGAATCCCGTCACAGCCATTCCTCATACCTTCGAGAAAGTCCACACAAAAAAATGTTATTGTCCAATAATCTTTAATCTTAACTAAACATTTTTTATTAATTAGCCTTTCTATATTGTCGAATCGACAAACTAACTGTCAGACGGTAAGTTGGTTAAGAGGGATTAGCATCAATCACGTTGCTCTGCGTCAGCTACCACCGCTTAGTACCACATTGTCGAGGTATTGGGTAATTAGAATAGTAACAGCTTCTATAGATGTAAATCGAATATAGCTATACGAGTTGTTTTTTGTTGATATGGCTTTATGTTAAAATAGAAATGTCTTGGTTCTTCCGTTCCCGCAAGGAATGTTAGGAAATCTAAGAGATTGTCCAAATGAAGAATGAAGAACATGAAAGAATTATGTCACCTTTCTACGCTGCGCACTTTCGGCTTAGCGTTGTCTGTCAATCACTCAAAAACAAAAAAAAACAGTTATAAAAAAATATTGGACATTAAGTACTAAATTGCAGTAAACATGTAAATTTTAAGTTAACCTTGTTAAATTACATAACATAATTATAAAGTAAAACAATTCACACAATAGATAATAATAAATAAATCTATTAACTGTCTATAATAGCACTTAACAGTACAAACTCACGATAAACAAAATCATTACTCAAATTAAATCAAAACAGCATCTATTTCGGACCACCAACAGATCAACTATCGATTACAATTTCAATGACAGTAGTAAATTTATTGAACCTCTCCCATTGTTTCAATTATAAAATACGAATTAAATATGTTGAAGAGACGCCCCAAATTGCTATATCGAAGCTATTTTGTATATATATCATTGATTATTTCAACATTAATGATGAAGTAACTCCCGCGAGCGAAGCGAGAACGTTATAGCGTTCTATGACACGCCTATACTGTGTTTTGGTAAACTGAACTTTTATTTAAGATGAAGTTTATATGATGAAGATGATAGATTGTAGTTGTGCCTAGGGGTTTAGTCAAATACTAGAAGTAGTAATAATCAAAGTTTTTTCTTTTTTTTCTTTTACTAGTAATTAATGAGGCCAGTCGTGGTGCAAGTGCAACTGTAAGCGCAACAGGTTGTAGGTTTGATTCCCGCTCGAGGAAATTCAATATTTTATATTTCTCTTGGAAAATGTGCTACAGAAGCGTCTTAATGGGAACGGAGTGTCTTAAGACTAGATTCCCAGATTTCCTCTGAGAAAAAAAAAACACTTAAAATATGTATACATACCTACAGTAGCGTAAATATCTATCACCATTAATACAAAAATCCAAAAAAATTAGAATAGGAATATTTAAAACGCATTAAATAGTTGCATTATGGTTTACGCAATAGAACCAGTTGTAACACCTGTTACAGAACGATAACTGTAAATGGACTTCAATACATAAAATATGCTCTCATTTTACCTTTTTAAATGAGATTGTGGGAATAATTTAAGACATTTGGTTATCTAATAGGTGTTATAAAGTAGCTTTTGTTAGTTTCTAAATGTCTGTCTCGATATGGCGAGGTCGTGTATTCAAATTCGGCTTCTTAATAACGTTATATTACTCGGTAGTAGCTACTTAGAATAATTTGTGACAGACGGATGAAATTTGTATGTAATTTAAGAGCTGTGAGTATTTTTATATCTATCACTTACGAATATTGGTTATATAATAAAAATAGAAAAGTTAAAATAAAGCTTTTAGCTATTTAAGAGGTTTTTTTTAGCTTCACGCCGTATCCCACACATAGCGGGGTAGGCAGAGGGAACCTAGTGTTAAAACACTACATTTCCATTAAGATAGTTCTGTTCCGCTCAAGTTAGTAGCCTGTAAAATAATAAATGACAACGTTTTATTGAGAATAGATTCTACAACCACTCTATCAGGTTCATCTTAAATTTTTTTTACCCTGTACAATTGTATATAGCAGGGTAAGCAGAAGAAACTCAGTGATAAGTCACTCTGTTCCCCACATCCGCCCTACTTTTGAGACATACGTGTTAATTAGAAAACGACAACGACACGCTTTGTCACCTCACCAGAGCGAGGAAAACAAATAATTAATTTTCCCAGGTCTTAATCGAACCCACAACCATCGCGTTTCCAATCAAACGCTACACCATCGCACCGACGCGACGTCCTCTTTAATATCGTATATCTTGTTAACATTTTTGAAAGTAAAATTTTATGACTACCACTATATATACAGGGTGTGTTCATTATTGCTATTGTAAACTTTCTATTAGAAACCTGTACCTAGGCGATACGAATAATTATTTAACCCAACATACATGAAGTTATAAGTGAGTCGATAGCTATTTGCGAAATTACACCTTTTACGCGTCACTTATTAATAACTGTTTTGATACATTAGACCGCCCATGGGAATAATTTTATCGAAAGTACTTACATAAACAACTAAGATTATATGTTGAGATTTGCTTTAATAATAGCTACGGTGGACGTAGCTTGTGTATTGGTAATCGAGTTTTTGTTGTGTTGCTAGTGTTTCCTGATTTTGGTGGAGTGGGTTTAATGTTGCTTTTTTTTCCGCTTCACGCTGTATCCCGCATGTAGGAGGGTAGGCAGAAGGGACAAGTGTTAAGACTGCTCCCTACTTTTCTCCGAATTCTGGAGGCTTTGCGTGTTGAGGGGTGGTGAAACCAGAGCAAAGTACTGGAAATATTAAATATTTCATTTACTCTAATGAGAATCGAATTTACAACCAAAAAATTACGTTTCCAGTCACATGCTTGTCCGTCTGTGATTATTAAATTTCCTTACATTTAATTTTTGCTTGCCTTTGCTAAGAACAGCATGAAGCAAAAAATAGACTTACAATTAATTGTAAAGAAATTAAACACCTCGAGGCTTTTACAGAACTTATATTTCTTCCAGGGCTAAATAACATTAGGCTTGTAAAATTTATATCTCAGGACTTTTACAGAACTTATACTTCTTCCAGGGCTAGATACCATTAGGCTTGTACAATGTATATCTTAAATTATAATATAGTATTTTATTCTAGAGGACCACTTTCCTCTTCAGCTCCAAATCTAATAGTGCGCATCAGAATTTTCATCACATCAAGCGTCCTTTTTAAATTGTCAACTCGCTCTAGTTCTATGTATAAATTTTCAAATATATCTTTTTATTAAACAAAGAGGTTGACTTACATTCTGTTATAACAAATTATCGTGAATATAAAAACTATTTATATAAAATCATTACACAATGAATACAGTTAAATAAATGACAACAGCGCACAGTGTCTTTTAACATACTAATTGAAGTTAGTAAAACTTTACCATTTAATTTAATCATTTTATATATATAAAGACAGTCATAGAAACCCGTTCACTAATTAGCACGTGGACGATAATTAAAATCTTTCCTCAATCAATGTAGCAATTTCCTTTAAGATGGTTTTGTAATATTACATTATATTACTACATTGATTATTAATTTTCTAAATTCATATATTATATAACAGTTTACATTATAAATAGTATGTGTAGAGTTTTTTTTTAAATATCAGTTCAGATGTAGAAACTTATTTTGCACAGTACTTACTTACTAAATTACATTCAGAACAACAAAGAAACCAAAGTGGTTACAGGTTCTATCTATCTACATAACAAAATAGAGGATATAATTAAACAACACACGTATAAAATTGTAGTCGGATTAGAATCCACGCTTCTTGGAAGAAGTCCAAGCGCTCTAACCACTAAACCATATGTTCTTATCAAGCTACGACAAAGCTCTCGTTACACAGAGTTCTTTATAACTAGGTTTTCTTCTCTTATCGTAGAAGATTATGGAAGATGTATCAAGATAAACAAACGTACAGCCGTATAGCAAATGAAAGTCTTAGATCGTGTAACATATACGAAAACAAAGCTTTCTACTTCTAATATGTACATTTATTAAGCCTCTAAGCCGCTTTCTCTTCAAAATTCACAAAAAATAAGCTTATTTTTACAATAACATAAAATAAGAAAGTTTACTACAGATTAAAACCAGCTTTTCTCAATAAAATGAGAATCCGCAATTGTTCAAAGGTAGTGTTTCTGCTTATATCATACATATGTAGTAGAGGCAATAGGGTGGCAATAGGGCACCTATCCACTTTTTAAGACATTAAGTATTGAGCGTAACTCAACGCCACGCTTTGTCTTCTTACCTCAGCACAGAAATTAATATTATTTGTTTCCCCAAGTCTAAATTGTACCCTCAATCGTTGTTTTTACAGTCAATCACTGTGCCACAATGGTTAACTAAACATGTTTACGTCAAATTATTTTCAAAAAAACTCAACTCATATTTTAACTGTAACATAACTTAATGTTAATAAAATTATTTCTCTCTTTATATCTAAAGACAAACCGGTTATTTTCGTTTAACAATTGATTTTTCAACGTCTCATATAATTTTGTCAATTATATCGTCACTCGATGATAGACACGTTGGGCAATGTGACACCTCGTGTGTAGTATATACAGAGTGTTCTATTTATTTAAATGTGATTGAATTAATTATATTGAAATTTCAGTGCATTTATGCTTGTGATGTAAATGTTGTAAATTATAGTATTTACAATAAATAATGACTTACTTGACTTATATTCCTATGTCCCCGAGTTGGGGCAGAGGGCATCCACAGAGTTTCGCCATTTTGTACGATCTTGAGCTTCTCGTTTAATTTCGTTCCAAGTCTTGCCAATCTTTTTCGCCTCGTCTAAAACTGAACGTCTCCAGGTTTGCTTGGGACGGCCACGTTTGCGCTTTCCTTGAGGGTTCCAATCCATTGCCTGCTTCGGAATATGGCCGGGACCTCGGCGCAGCGTGTGCCCAATCCAGTTCCACTTGCGACGTTTGATATGCTGGTCGATTGGTGATTCTCGGCAAAGTTCACGAAGGATGACATTCGAAATTAGTTCGGGCCAGTGGATACCAAGAATTTGGCGAAGACATCGATTTACGCAAACTTGAAGCTGGTGCGACACAATAAATAATATATAAGTATTTTTTTTATTACTGATTATACACATCTATATAAAAGGGAAAGTAATCCGTCACTAATTTTTTCTGATCATTGCGTATAAGTAATAGAATTGTATAAGAATCAAGTTTTCAAAAAGTTTATTTTATTAATTAAGATAATAAGTTTATTAGTTAAAAAGCTCGTCTTATACTAAACTACTACGTAATAGAAAGTAGTCGGTTGTGGACCACAATGACTAAACCAACACATGCCGCGGATTCAATTGAATCATTCTACCTTACACTTGATGTAACGTCAGCAGAAAAACACTAAAGTTGTTTTTTAGTAGCTTAAAAAATCAATTTATTAAATGTATACTAATATATTTTTATTTTTAAATATTTTACTGTAAATACGTTACTTTTAAATAAAGGGTGCATGAAATTAATTTTTTATCATTAATACAGTAAAAACGAATTGTGCAAGTAAATATATAATGACTACATATATAACGTATATGTCAAATTGATAATATAGTCAATCTCATTTAAATATGATAGAAGCAACAATAAAAAAATAAATGCTAAAAACTTTACTTACTTTTTCTGTCAACAGTACATATTGTAACAAATTACTCTACGCGAGTGATTTTTAATTTAATTGTGATACCTGATTTTGTCCAACCGACCGTGGCACCGCACCGGACATATGTCAATTCGGACAGGTTATTATTTGTGTTATTTTTTACTTTAACTATAACTAGGCTGAGGTATTGTATAGGAAAATTCTTATAGTTTGTTTTGTATTTATTGTATTTTACAGTTAATAGGTTTATTGTCACACTCAGGGACGTCAATTAGCGCTTAAATTATAATATAAAATGTATAATTGTAATCAGTTTAGTTAGTATCGTGTATAGAAGTTATGACATATTTTCAAGATTAATTTCAGCTTCACCATGTATAGGCAGCCTAGTGTCAAGACATTCCATTCCCCATTTTCCGCCGAATTCCGGAGGAACTGTTAATTGAGTGGTGGAATTCAAGGCCGCCGTTATTTAACCATGATTGGCCTCTTTTTTCAAAATATTACATTAGGTAACGTATGAATATTTATACTACAGTAGTCCTAACTTCGTAGGTATTTAATCTGTTCTATTTGTGACGTATTAATTCGAAACTATGAAAAATGTTTTTTTTAATAGATTTTGACAAGAAGTCATATAATATTAGTTGTTTTTTTATATACAAATATGAGATATAGAATGATTAAAAAAGTTTCGATAATAAAAGATAACTTATTTTTTTTTAATGATTTATATGGATATGATAGAAACCCAATACGGGCTTGTTGTTTTATTGTAAGCTAGAAAAGATATCGATACGTGACATGGTTAAACAATTTGATGGTTTTAGTTCGTTTAATATTTATATTTCAATAAAATATGAAGATAATTACAAATTATAAATGTAAGTCGACAATTAATCTACCACAATTCCTTTATTATAGTAATCTACTAAAAAATACAGGACCAAGTAATCAAAGAAACAATAAAAAGTGGTAAAACAAGTCAATCAACTCAAACTAAACTTTAATAGATTGTCAGTGCTACTTTCGAGTAATGGTCGACATCCTATACAGTCGGTTTGCGTAAAATTTCCCGCTTACGAAACGTCAAACGAGATTTTTCTCAACCACATTCTGTGCTATGTAATCTGTGTGTGAGTCATAGTGGGGAATTTGAAATTGTTGATTTTTATTTTAGCTTTAATAGGCTTATAAATTATAATTATTTATAAACATGAAAAGTTAATAATAGCCAAAATATATTAGTAAAACCGTAATTGATTCGGTGAAGCCGTTTATGAGTTTAGCGTGAATCTGTGCGTTTGCACAGACGACTAGACGTAAATTTAAAATAATTTTAAATTTATTTAATAATTATTTATTTATCATATTATGTTTTTACTTAAAAAGCTTTCTGTAAATATTAATAGAATCCGGGATATCATATTTAATGACAAACCTATATTTACATGTAAATAATTACAAGATTATATTAAAAGTTCTTCTAAATAATTAAAAAATATATATTATTATAAAAAAAATATTTATATAAAATATTTGTATAAAAATGTAATTATTTCTGCAGAAGTGTTTTGAAGACAAATTTATGAGTGCGATAATAATTGTAGGGCTCGATAGGTCATGGACAGCTGTCGACCTTCCGTGGAAGCTTTGCAGTTCTATTTTCACTAATGACTACCACTAGGCACTATAGTTACAATATTTACTAATAAAATGTATAAATAACATATTTTTTGCTTCACGCTTTATCCCGCATAAGCAACATAGTGTTAAGACACTCCATTTCCCAATTTGCACCCAATTTTCGAGATTGCGTGTTGATTGGCGGAGCTTAACGCCGTGTTTTGTCCTACCAGAGCAGAGAAACAGATATAATTCATTGTGAATATGAAATTAATACATACTCTTTTTAAACAGCGAGGCCGTGCAGGGATAAGAGTGATTGATTGTAAACGCGATGATTGTGGGTTCGAATCACACTCGGGGGAATGTTCGATATTTTCATTTCCTCGCTCTTGCAAAGCGTTATGTTGAGGTCCACCACTCAACAGGCATTTTCTCGAGAATTTCAAAGAAAATCAGGAAGGGAAGTGTTTTATTGTGAAAGAAATGTCATATCGCTAGGTTCCCACGTTCTTTCTGCCTTCTTTATGTGCACGATATACCTGGAGCTAAAAAAAAAATTATAGTAGTAAATCACAATAACATAATACAAATGTAATTATCAGTTATTATATTAAAATACACTGCGGTCTACTCATTGAATTGAATAGAAGCAATTCATTGTTAAAAAAGATAAAAAAAAAATATATATTTTTTAACTCCTTAACTCTTAATTTTTTAAACTAGATTAAAAAATCATCAGTTTAAAAACATGATTTTATTCTAACCACTTCTAATAGTAAGTGAAACGCCTTACAGTAACAACCATATCATTACCGTAACATCGCTTCGTCACGTCCATTGCGTGTCGTTTGTCATATAATAATTGGTAACTACCATTTTAAAATTTTCCAATTTATTATACTATCATTGCCTATATTTGTTTATTGTTGATTTCATTATAATAGTCTAGTATCTTTAAAGCTTAACAAGATAGTGAGTTCAAATTGACATGATATTATAAAAGTGCAGCGTTGAGTTACGCAACTCAGTGTCTCGAATTGGAGCGGGAAGCGGTAAACGGAGTGTCTTAACTCTAGGTCCTTCATTTGTCACATACCACTATATTCTGCTGCCTATACCTATTACTTTAAAATATTTACACAAAACCTTATATGGATATTTAACGTCTTTTCTCACTTAAATACAATTTAGCTTACGATCTACTTTTTGTATGGATTGTGTAAAATTTCATCACTCGTATCACACATTCTCATTGATGCTGTCACCGCTTACTCACGTGTGTTTCTCAGAAGGCATTATAGTTTTTCCTCTTAATTTAAGATACTGACCGTTAACCCAAAAACAATCTATTGTTAAAAATATTGTTAAAAACATGATTCATACTATAAAATTTTATGTAAGTAAAAAAGTTATTTTTTCTTTTATAAACGGTAATAAAACAGTATTAATAATTTAATCTAAAACTGTTTATTGCTTTTTATCTAACTGTCATATATGATAACATAGAATAAACTATGAGGTTATGGGAATCCCCAGTCGAGAGAATGCTTTTTTATTTTTCGTTATTTCACGTGAAGCTTGCTAGGCGATAACTACGCAATGCAAAACTAAGTCAAATAATTTACTATCGGTTTACTAAAATTTATTTCTCAAAAGCTCCGAGCCCACACCTATTGTATTAGCAAAGATATTTTCCCATAACCAAGCTAGAACAAAGAATAATATATACAACAAATAAGAAAAAATCACTAATAAACCACTACAAAATAGTAAAAACCACTAATTTAACAAACATATTATAAATAATATAAATACCTATAAATATCATTTATTTAAGACACCATAGAAAATTTCCCATGAAAGTATACAGCTTATTACGATTGTCAAATTAACAATATATAATCATAGTTGACTTATAAACATAATCCTTTATGGTTTCTCTCACACCGCCATAGAAAATTATTAGAAAATTATATTATTTTAAGCTTTATTGTCTTAGTTATAAGAGTTTGGTATTTTTCTATAGGTATATAGCGGTAGGCTTCAACGGATAGCACGTTAAGTATGGGATGTAACAAATTTAATATTAATAATATTTCTTTACGCGTAGTTACAATACAGGATGTTTTTATTGGTAGTTATTAGAATTTGTATATATGATGTTATGAAACGTGTATATAAGTTTTTATATATGTATGTAATATTTTAAGCAAGGTGCTTGATATGTCATTGCAGCACATACAGTTGAGAAAATGCTTAAATTATTTGGTTCCCACTCCAACCATCCATGATTTTTCGTCTTTTAAAATGCCACACCGTTAAAACAGTAAACAAGCGTAAAATATACCAGAAAATTACAAAATATTAAAAAATATATTTTCATAACGAACCAAAAATAAAAAAATAATACAATCACCATAAAATTCAATTTCCCACAATAAAACGGAGAGCATCACAGATTTCCATATTTTAAACTCAAGCTCTATCACACTCGTACATTTAAATTTGAATAATGCAACAACCTGTATAAGGCCGAGGCACACCTGCTAAGGCCGAAATAAATAACGCAACGCCAGTGAAATCCACTCTGTCCCAAATAGAAAGCATTGTACTATCGAGTGATTAATCGATAACGCATTTTGGTAGCTAATCTGAATCGATTTACGATAGCCATCTACGCGATGCCGATTAAATGTTTCTATTGAAATTCCGTAATGATGATTCTTATGGATATGATGGTGGAAGGTGTAGAAATTGTGAAATAATGTGGGAATTTTTTCGGATGGGTTCTTGAAATGTTTTGTTTCTTGTATTTGGTTTAAGATGTTATTGAAGAGAGAGTTTAGTGATAAATCATTTGGTTTTGCCGCTGCTTGACAGGAAAATCTTACATTTTTTGTAATTCCGAACTTAGGAAAGTAATATATTTTCTTCAGAAAACGTATGGCTAGGACGGTTTCCAACACGCACGGGTTCAAACCCTGGCTCGATCAAAAAATACCTTTTTTAAAAATGATATAATTTATAAATAAATAATTTCACATTTTAATCAAAACAAAGCTTCTAGAAAGGATTCCCAAGCAATTATTATAATTTTATCATCGAAAGCATGGGCGTGTCAAGACGATATCTATTCGGGCATATTTATGAAGGTCGTTCGAAATCACTCGCTATGCTGTTTTTTAATGAGTATTTAATAAACCGTTAACTAGTGACCGCGATGTAGTTAAATAAATATTATATCTTTAACTTTTTAGTGAAATGTGTGTTGATGGGATTAGGTATGCCTACTTGGTGAAAATGAGGAAATTAATTTGGAAGTTATGAAAAAAGTTAGTAAATTAGTTGTTTTGGTTGATTTCGGTAATAAATTTGGATGAGACAGATTGCTTACGATAGTGATTATAAATTTCATAATTAATTAAATATTAACTTTTTAAAATTGTTCCTAATGATATTAATAATAATAAAATGCGGCGCTTAATTCCACAACGAAATACACGTAACTCTTTAGTATAGAACAAATATTTCACATAATAAAACCAGACCACCTCAGTTCACCCTATATGCAGATGAGCACTCGTTAAACATAAGAATTAAGAGAAGATAACAAACAAATCATTCATTACAGTACCATATCTTAGCATCTCCGTAATAAATATACAACGATGCTTAACTCCATTGTTGGGGAGCGAGATAAATCTTCTAACAGGAGGTTAGACAACTGAACAAACGTCACAGATTGTCATTGTATCGGTGGTATTTAATCTGTACGAAAGAAAACGTAGCTTAGTACGACCTCGTGCTAAGAATTAATAGTTTATTTTTGTAGGTCCATGAAACATATTTATTGCGCTAATGGACTGTTGCTAAGGCGGTATTTCATTATTTCTTATAGTTAAGATGGTCTACTACAGTTCTACATCAGGTGTTCCAGACTTTTAGGAACCATTTACAGCTTAGGCTCCGTCCTGCCATACATTTATCTCCCTGTAATATTCTTTTGGCAAATATATGTGGTCTTTTTAATATTTTATTAGAGAAATAATAAATAATATACTCTATTAAAACCTAGAAGTACAAACATAAGCTTTTAGCATACCATATTTTTTATATATTTTTTTATCTTAACGCTGTATCCCACACACAGCAGCACATTGAGAAGGAACCTGGGAACCTAGTGCTAATACTTTTGGTTCATTAACATAATTCTGTCTCCCACTTTCCTCCAATTTCTAGACATAATAATATAAATAACACCATACATAAAAACAAATCAGCAAATGAAAACATCCCAAAATCACTGCTGACAATCTCGCAACAGTTGCGTCTCAATCGTCAGACCACCTATCATAAATCTCCATCAGATAAGCAGCATTGGGAGTCTAATGGGCCTTCGACTTATTAATGCTCTGTCCAGAGCTGAAGATTAAATTGGAATGTTTTTGTTATCTTCACTCCAAGATGTTAATAGAGCATCAGTTACCTCGTTGCGTATTAAATGGACGTCGTTTCATAATTAATTGAATTGTCCTGAGTCGACTTGGAGATCAGCTCTAAGTTGAATTGAGTTCGAGGAATAAGGTGACATTTGTGAGAATAATTGTATTTTTTTTCTTTTTGTTATTTTATTATGTAGGAATACTTATAGAAAATGTACTAATATCTTTTTTTTCATTTTTCTGTCTATGTCTATCTTTCGACATATTTTATACTTGGCCATCATTGATAAGACCAGGTCTAAAAGCCTTTTTTTATATTGCAATTGAAAAGAAAAACGTTATTCCATGTTAAGATTTAGATTTATTTTTATTTGTATTATCATCTTTAGCTCGCAAACACAATCCTAAAATTCTAATTTAAATAAATTACCCTATAATATAGTTTATATTATAAACTTAAGACAAATATGAATTAGAACCCATAACCATAATTTAACACATACTTTCAACTCAATGACGTTACACAACAAAAATCCCAAAAAAAATTGACCGAACACAATAAAGTTAACTGTTTTACCGTCTCACGAAATAACTTTAGTGCTTTGACACCATCTGTAGGTACGATCTTAATGAGCATAACTCAGACCATCTCGTACAATACGGTTGACGAGTTGTGGCAACCATAACTTAGCAAATGGGTATATTGAATTGGTAGATTTGATTTTAGGATTTTTCCTTACTTCTTATTATTTTCTTTCCGTGTGAATAATGAACAAAACCTTAGAAAATCTAATTTCACAGCAGCCACGACTCATCGAGCGTACTGTACTTAGTCGTAAACATAACATAGGGAACTTTTGTCAGCAGAACAAACATACAGTGCAAACACTTTGAACCGTCAGCATCTATTGTATCGTCATAGATGGTGCTTTCGTCTTGGATAAGATAAATAGTGGAATTCCGTTAGTTATTAGCTTATTTTGTATATATGTATATTTATGTAAATGTTTGGGGATTCTCTGGAATTGAGGGACACTTCCTGATGGTAAAGGATGCATTTTTAAGGTCCAATATAAATTCAATATTTAAATATTAAATTTATAATGGATCTAATATTCAATAGGAATCAGAGTCGACTTATAAATAAAAAATAATAAAATTAAAAAAAATATATTGTTTGACAAAATTGCTTTAATTCTCTGTTTTATAGAATTTGCTGAAACTTTACTTTTCAATATATACTGTTAATAATATATAATTATAATTAGAAAACGCAAGTAATGCAGATTAGTAAATTAATAATTATATAGATCATGCGGGCGAATCCACGAGCGGGTCACTTTAAATAGAAATGTTACTAAAATTCTAGGTATATATACTCAATTAAAATAAAATGATTAAAAATAACTATTAATAAATAGAAATAATCAATAGCATCAAATGAATATTCTTAGTTAAACACAACGCGATCGTGACGCAAACACTACTTTTGTTAGCTGAACGAGCTCGTTATGTACACATTTCGAATTGTCAGCTCCTATTTATGCTAACATGGACTTGGATAATTGCAATGGATTTGGCATATCTTTTGAAGTACTAATTACTATTTTATTAGTATCTATAATGTGAGGCGAGTCGTGGTATCAATGTGCAACAGGTTGAGGGTTCGATTCTCATTTGAAGGAATGAATATTTGATATTATCATTTCTTCGCACTGTTGTCAAGGCAAAGCATGGCGTTGAGCTGGACGAATCGGCTCCAGAAGTCGGCTATAAGTGGGGAACGGAGTGTCTGAACAGTACGGTTCCTTTGGCTACCCTGCTGCGAGCAGGATATTGCGTGAAACTAAATAAAATAATACCACATCCATACAACATTCGTACATCGACAATGGTCAATATGTTCTGGCAGACGCTTTTGTCTGCCCACTCCGGACAAAGGCGTGATGTCATAGAAACACCGCTTTACAAGTACATGTAGGTAAATTTACGATATACAGACACTAGATGAGACATTGACTTTGTTATTTTTTATTAAATAGTAATAAATAGAATAGATTATAATGATTTAAGAATATTTATTATGCGTCTACTTTGGAGTGGAACTTGAGACGATTATATTTATATTCATTGAGATGATGATTGCTTTTTTGTTCTACGTATTATTGAACTTGACTTTCAGGTATTATAAAAGAACTTGATGAACTACAAAATCTCTATAATAAAGTCTATCTCGTTAAGATTCCTGTACTACGTGCCTCCAAACTCCAAATATATAAAAATAGAATATATGAAATATATAAAAATTACAATTCCCATAATAAAATACAAAGCTAAATAACATTCCGAGCATACAAATCATAATAATGGTATATTGATATGAAATCAATTTATATGTAAGTTTACAATTAAGCAACACCTATCGCCTACGCTTTTATCAAATAGATTTTAAGATAACGCCTCGGGGTGATTCTATTAGATCCGTTACATTAATATTGTTTATGTTATGCAAAGTAGAAGAATTTCTATTGCAAGAACCGCCGTTACTATAGAAATTTTAATGTAAAAAGTACAGATAATATACAAAAAAAATAGTTTTACGCTGTTTCCCGCAAACGGTAAGGTAGGCAGAGGGAACCTAGTGTTAAGACACTCCGTTGCCCACTTTCCACTGGATTTTTCGAGGCATTACGTGTTGATTGGCGAAATTCAACGCCGAGCTTTTACTTTGGTGCCAGAGCGAAGAAATGAAAATATTAATAAATTAAAATTCAAATAATAGCTAATATTAAAAAATAATAATACAGAAAATATGTTATTAACAAACATGTTATTAAGTAATTTCCGCCCACGTTTTTACTGTGTCTTTAGAAGCGAGTTCAGCAAGATATAAGGAAATTAGATTTAGTTAGATAAGATCAACGAGCTTTATAAAGATAATTTTGCAGTTTAAAAGTAGAAACGATAACTGTCTCCAAAATGTGTACTGTAATTCCTTCCTTGATGAAGATACCATGTAAAACAAAAATAATTATTCAATTCGAACTAGTAGTTCTCGAGATTAACGCGTTCAACCAAACAAACTCTTCGATATAAATAGTTCTTAAAATAATTATCAACTATATATAGGAACCCATAACCATTGTATCCAGCCAGACAGAAAGTAGTTTACTTGGACACTTTTGCATAAATTACAATATTTCCATTCTGTAATTCAACACCTGTACGTAATAAAACAATATACAGTTGCATAAGTTTTAACTTTTTTAATTATGTTAATTATGCTAATAAATACAAAATATAAATAACATATGCATATATATGGTTCATTTTATGTCAAAATAGTTAATTATTTATGCGAAATTCATATCACCAACGTCAATATCACCCTAATTTCTGTTATGTTATAGAAGACTTATTATTTATTTTCATATAAAATGTACTTACCTGTTTTTAATAATAAAATAAAAACATAGTTTATATTAAATCCTTATTTTGGAAAAATATAATTATTTAATAAATATATTTTATAACCTTATACTACTACTAAAATAATACTTTATTATTTTAAGCTTTATCATACTCAGTTTGGCTTATCAATACATTGTTCAAGTTTCTTTTTTTTACACTTGCATTTAACAGCATCTTCCACATATTACAGGATAGTCCAATCAAAATAGTTAAAAAATATATTTTTGATTATTTAATTTTATTATATGTTTTGCAAAGATATTCATCTGTTATTCTTTTGTTCCAGGTAGGTACGTAGCACATCAGGTTGTACTAAGCAGTGCAAGCCTTTTCACCAATCCACATGCTGTGTCTCGAAAATTAAACAGTGAGAGGGAAGCAGAGTATCTTAACTCTAGCTATCCTATGCCTTTTGTGTTAATAAAAAAGAAAATTTATTTTGCTTTTTAGTTGAAGATTAAAAAAATTTAACAAATTTACAAACACAAACATTTCTAACATACATTTTTTTCGCTCACGCTGTATACCACGCATAACTAAATAGGCAAAGGACCTGAGAACCTATAGTTAAGACACTCCGTTCCTATAGAGACATTTTCACTATATTCTAATTAATATTTAAGTAGCCATTTCCAGTAAAACATCATCTGCAATACCACACAAGAGCTAAGCAATTGTGTCGTAAAATCAATGTTTAGCGCGAACCTGGCTATTTCCACAGTACAATGAGACTTACTTTATGCCTACATACTCGTATGTGCGGGACAAGTGAAATATTTCACAGTAACAATCAAAACGTTCAATCCTAGGAGTTTGTGATAATAATAGAAAATATTTCATTTTGCATGATATGATATTTTGTATGATGAGGCCGTCCTGGCGCAGCGGCACGAGGGTGTGACTGTAACGCGACGGTTGTGTGTTCGACCCCCACTCGTGGAAGTGAAATATTTATTTATGTTTATATTTCCATTACTTCGCTCTGGTGTCGAGGCAACTCGCGGCGTTGAGTTACCTGTCGCGTTTACAAGCCTAAAAACCTACCATAATGATAAGAGAAATAATATCTATCGTATACATAATATATGTATATCCAAGCAATGTTTGAATTTACAACTACTGCTTTCACTTAAAAATATTCCACTTGTATCGTGACGATTCTATATATTTTTTTTCTTTTTATTATAAAAAAACTATAAATTATTTAATTAAGAAAATATATTTATTTTAGTTCCCCTTTTATGGTCCAATAAAAATACTTCTGTAACAATCTAATTGCAACCAAACAAATATAGGCGTTTAACAATTAAAAATACAACTTTTATAAGAAATTTTAGGCTCTCTACGCCAATCTGCGTAATTGATCATCAAGCAATCACCGTACAACAGCCAGGGCTTTTGAAAATATGGTCCGCAAAGAATTGAGAATTATTTATAATATTTTCTCGCTAATTATTTCTTGTTATTGCTAAAAAAATCAACTCAAATCAATCTTAATGATTTTTTTAATAATTTAATAATAAATTAATATAAATGATCAAATAATAAAGTAAAAATTAAAATAACTTACAAAAATATATGATGAATATTATTTTTTTTCTTACTTTTAAAAAGATCGAATAAATACGTAAAAATTATAAAATAAACATAAATTAATTCTAATAATAAATAAATATATAAGTGATAGGTTCAAATTAAATTTTAATAAATAAATATTTGAGTTATAATTAAAAGATTTTTTTTTAAATTTTGAGTCAACCTGACAAAAAAATTAGCAAAAGTCCATGAATAATTAAAAATACGCAACTAAACTCACTAACTCATCCAGATTGTAAAATAATCGTGACCAATTGTAACCTACAAACAGAATACCGAATTTTTAATAGTCTATAACGTAATTACTGTACGCTATAATGTCTTAGTGGAACAGAATAGGGTAGTCGCGAATTCGAATCCACAACTCCCATAGAAGTATGTAGAAACTAATATAATTTTATAATTTTCTTTTCTGATTATAAACACCATTGTTTTTTTTTTCCCAAAACACATGTTAACTTCCTTCATTCCATAGAAAATTGGGCGAAAAGTGGAGAACGGTGTGTCTTAAAAATAGGTTCTCTACATACTCTACTAAGCGAGAAAATAAAGGTAATTTTAATTAAAATGTTAAATAACTCCAAGACATTTCCACTATGTACACGCCCTAACACGTCGTATGGGGCATCTGCATGGAACAAAATACCTCGCAACTATCAATTATTGTAACCGTATAATTACAAACCTCTAAGTTAACTTTCCGTTAAATTAATTCAGTGGTTTTTTTCTTGCCATTTGCAATAAATAAGCTGTAATTACTCGCTTCTGTCATTTTTACTATATTTATAGTAGCTTTTTTAATATAATAGTTACAGCTCCTTGAAAATAAAATCCTAAAATTATATTATGATAGATAGTCATTTTCATTTAACGAGTAAGCTTATCATCTACTGTATATTACATGTAAACAGAAGGAACCTAATGACACAAAGCAATTACTTCTAGACTTTTTTTTTACTTTTAGAGACATTGCTGAGTTTCGAACCCATAACTATTTCATCAGTTAGACATTTAACATCTGCGCCACGATAGCGTGTTAATATATACGCTGTTCATACATATTATATTAATACAAAATTCCATTATTACCGCTGAAACTGTATACAGTCAATTTTACGAACTATTCTTAATTTCTATTTAATTGTCATGGCGTGGCAGTTCGATTTTACGAAAATATGACTTTACAACACCTTGTGTTTTTGTTAAAAATAACAATACTCATAAAATATTTTTAATAAGTTTCTTTGAGGCAGCTGTGGGTTCGATTCGCACTCGAAGAAATGAAATATTTAATACTCTTATATCTATTTTCTCGCCCTGGTAACGAGGCAAAGCGCAGCATTGAGTTCCGATAGTATAAATCATATAAATTTCGGCAGCATTATTGAAATTTTGTTTACGAAAGTTTCAAACGAAGCCATTTTTCTTCCATCCACACTTTGTATATAGATAACTGAGTAATCTTCATAATCATAATTATCATTCTTAATTTTCATACATTTCTTTTTCATACTTGTCAAAAACATACATTTTGTACAAAAAATTTTTTAATGATATATAGTAATTATATAAATTTAAAATTATCATATACTTTGCTTAGATCGCCCATATAAGGTAAAGCAAGAGAAACCTCATGTTCAAACTAGTTTACAATGAAAAGGTAACTTCTACTTTCATGAATAACAAGTTGGGCTTTCGCGAGAATGAATGCTGAATGTTTTAAAGGTTTATTAGAAGAAGATTTTTATTATAAAATTCTTATGTTGCTACAATTTTGTTGAATAGAGGCTCTACATTTCATTTCTCGATCTAGATTTGTATTTTTAAAGCCTTTATTTAATCTAAGCTAGTTAAAATAATTCTAAAAGCTCCCAAAGTTATTACAATTATGTATCACATATAAATTACGTTAATTATCTTTTTTTTCGAGTGGGAATCGAACCCACAACTCTAGCGCTTACCCTCAAACGCTTGCCACTACGCCGCTACGTCCTCAAAAAACAATTGACTCTCCCGCGTGGAAAGCGAACATAACTACCGCGTTTTATGGTCAGATATGGACCATATTTATTACATCACGAAAACTTCAAAAGTACTCTAAATAAAAAGAATAGGCCGGAAAATGTCTATAACCATACAAAATAATTGAAAATCAAAACATAAATGTATAATATATAAAATTATAGTCTTTAATATAAATCAACAAATCAAATTTACATAAAAAAGTAGTAGAAGCAGGAACTCGCGTTATATAATAAAGGTAAACCGTGGGAGAGAAACGTATAGTTTCTAAGCGACGGAAGCTCTCTTCATTATACTTTACAAAGTTAACCGGTTGTGGGCCGTGACAAAGTTTTATCGTTTTACGGATTATTCTGATTTAGTTACCTTAAGAGGTTTTTTAATTATTACACGAATGTTATAAATAACAACGAAGACAGAGAACGGGGTTGAGTTCTTATCAACGTGCAATGTCACGCAAGTCAAAAAAATAATCTAAACTTTTTCTTATGTAAAATATCCGATTTTTTTAAAGTATTCTATTTTCTCCTTTTATATAACACTTTTTTATGTTTTTGATTTAATTTTTTGCCTTAACGCAGCAATTTTACCTGTATATCAACAGTAAAACAACAATAAAAACAGAATTCACAGCTACCTACTACTAGTTTCACTTGCAAATAATAAAATTATAATTTATGTCCATGTAATCATTAAGAAATACATACAATTTTCATATTATTACTAATAATATACAGTATTTATTGCAAAAACACATCGTTTATTCAATTCTAAATTCTATTTAAACACAAAAGTTTTATCAAAATGGTCAGAGTGCATCCACCTTTACCATTCGAAGAATAATAGAATGCAGTAATTTCCATATTTATGAAAACTCACGATAAAACAGCTTGTTACATAGTTAACAAAGACTATGAATAAATATTTTAATAACATTGTGCAATTATCATACGTATACTGTCGTTCTTTTTGTATGTTAATAAGTTATTTAGAAACAATATTGTTTTTCAATGAATATACAAGTACTTAATAAGTCATAAATTAATGTGTAATATATATCTATATGTAAATATAAATATTGATAATCTTTTAAAATAAAAATAGCCACTTTAATTATTTTTATCTTTAGACTTTTTTCTGTATAGCAAGGTTAGCAGAGAACACAGTGTCAAGAGATTCCGGATATTTAAAAAATATAAATTACCTTGAGCGTGGATTGAACCCATGATTACATTCGTACATGGTAATGGTATAAGTATATTTGTATATTATATGTAAGTATATTTGTATTTAATCATTGGATTATATACAAATATTTAGTAAAACATAAATCAATATAAAAGGCTGAATATATTAATATACGAGAAACACCTGGCGTTAAAAGTTAACATATTATAAAACGGCAACTTTTATAATAAAGTATTTTAAGGCCATTGTGGCGCAGGGGCACAAGCGTGCTATTGTAAACTATGGGTTCGATTCCCATTTGGGGAAATTACATTTTTAATATTTTCATTTTCTCGCTCTGGTAACGAGACAAAGCGTGGTGTTGAGCTCTGCCATTCAACACGCGAAACCTTACGAAGTTAGCGGAAAGTGAGGAACGCAGGTATCTTAATGGAAAATGTAGTGTCTTAACGCTAGGTTCCCAAATTCCCTTCACCTACCCGGCCGCGTGCGGGATAAAGCGTGTAGCTAAAAATATATTTCAATAATTTTTATGTAAATGCGTAAAAGAACATGTAATAATTATAATATTTAATTTCTAAGGAATTTAATTCATTATAAATCAATTAAGATGCTTCTGTGAAGTATGTAATGATCTGAATATTCATAATGTGGGACAAGGCGGTATAATTTATTTATTAATGACGCATACTCTACTATTATAAAAATGATAATTAAGCTTATTAATATTGTGCGGCGTTGAATTCCGCCATTCAAAACACTGTTTCAAATTTGGGCAGAATTCGGAAACTCACAACTCTCTTCTTTTTTCTGCCTCCGCTACTAAATTCAAAATAAACAATGAAAAAAAAAAATATTTTTAAGCTATTATTTGCCCTAAGGTATAAAACATATACAAAATATTATTTTTCTCCATTCAGACGTTTGTCTTTAAAGATTATTATTATCAACAAGTTATTCAACACGGAAACGCACCTTGCATTCTTGTCATACCTTTAGGCTAATTTTCTATTTACTTCGCTATTCGTAACTTATGAATTTGAATAATGAACTGTTAAGTAGACAACAATGATATAAAGTATTTGCTTAATGTAAAGTAAGTTTATTCTACGGTCGAGTTTTCGAGAAAACGTCAAGTTATTTCGATTTAATGGTGTTTCAGACAGCGTATGAAATTAAGCATGAAATATTAATAGTAAACATAAATATCACAATAAAATCTTTCTCTGTATTGTATGTAAAAAATTTAACGGAAAATGGGGAATGGAATTCTTTATTCTACATTAATTCTGCCAACACTGCTATGCGGGAAAAGTTGTTAAGGTTTTTTTTTTAATTTTAAGACACCGTAGCATATAAAATGTCTGACACTAAATGATTTTCATGTGTTCAAATGTCACAATAAAAAAATACTGCAATGAAAATTCACCATCAGCCTTCTTAACACTAGTCTCTCTCTGCCTCCCTATAGCATGAAGAAGAAAAGAATTGATAAGAGATACACACACAAATCCAATAATCTAAAGTCAAGAACAGTGACCTCTCCTCTTTTACTCTCCGCAGAATATAAAAAAAAACACGACACTAAAACAACTTTTTTCACGCTCAGCTCAGATTAGCGAGTAGCTTAACCGATATTAGCGTGTGATTTACGACCTGAACCGACCGAGCCTTACGCAGCACGATACTAACGGGATGGTACTATATTATATCGATACTTTGATTATGGTTATTAATTGTGATTTAGTTGTAATTGTGCTTTTCAGATTTATTTGTGGGCCTAATTGATTTTTAACGTAAAACTAAAATATAACTGTTATTTTTTTTGTTTCTTTGTCTTTCTATAAAAAAAAACTAGGTATATGTTTTATTAAGAGGTCATAGCGTATTATGACAATGTCTAATTGTAAACGCCGGTTCTTCGTTTTGGATGGATTTCCATTTATGGGAATGATTATATTTTATTTAATTTCCTATTAAAACACGCTCCCCACTTTCTGCTAAATTCTGCAGGCTGAGTCACTTATTTAAACATATAATATGAACATGTTTCAATTTTATATGTCACAATAATTTCAATTTCATATATCGATATTATAATCAACATCACTAATACCGGTATACCGGTACAGGTGTGTCAGATTCTCACCACAACACATAAGGCGATTTGTCTGTAGATTAACATTTTGAGATCGCTACTTAGTACTAGCTATAGTGTTCTGTCAGCTTTGATCTATAATTATACACCCTGTATGAGTATGTTTTAATGAAACATAATGAAATGATATTATTATATGGAAAATTTAAATTAAAATTAGTTTATGTTTATTACTTTTTAGTTTTAAATAAATTATATGTTGTTTTAATTTTTGATAAAATCATTTAATTTTGACTTACGCCGTTCCATCCGCTATGTCCCGAATTTGTTCTCTCCGAGTAAGCTCTCTCGCTAGCTCTTACTGGCTGGAAAATAACGTTTAAACCTACTCTAAACACACACAACAATTTTATTTTTATCAGTACGCTTAGGTTAAATTATATAAAAAAATATATACGATCCAGATACATAAGGTGAGAACCAAACCCGTACTTACCTATAATAATATATGGTATTTAATATTACAGCATCTAATTCTATAAACTTACAAGTAAGCTATTATAAAAACTTTCTGCTTCAATGTAACAAGACTGTATTATCTAGGATGTCCGGCGCTGTTAATATAATTGCTGTACGGCATAGATACTTTGCTGAAGCATCTAGGTCATCGATTTTTCTATAGCTTTTGTTTGCCTTATAATGTAACGAACGTAATGAATGAATAAAAGATGGTTGTATCATTTATGAGATAAAAATGTGTTTTTTATTTATTACATAAATATATTTTATTTCAATATGTCTTCTTGACTCAATTGAACTAAAAGCGGGCGAAGCCGCATAAGTTCCCTTGTATTATATATACTTCTGTTACTGACTCCGCACAACAGGAGACAGGCGTGAAGATTAGATAATAAAAACTTAAAGATACTATCTCCAAATAAAGATGTTGATGAATCAATAATGTATTTTGAATAAAAAGCTTGAATGACTATTAATCAATTCTAAATACAAGTATATAAAAGTGACTGACAAACAACGTTCATCAGGCACTGCAACTAATAAAAAACTGGGCGGTTCCTTGTGGAACATTAAGAGGAGACTTCCTGAAATTCTTGCAGAACCGGGAAGGCTTGGGGATCTCAAGTTTAATAGTCCACCCAACCAGCATAGCGAGCTGAATCTCATTGATATATAATATAGCATGACTAACGATCCACCTGTCAAACGTCTAGAAAGTGCACACAGAATGATTTAATTAAATTGACTTATTGACTAATGATACGGTTCCATTTATTCTGTATCGCCTTTTTAAATTGATCGGTAGAGATTGAATATCTTGGCATTGTCTCTATACGTTTTTATTAGTAAATACATTCATATGTTTCTATGTAATATGTTTTTTGCGAGAGCAGAGGTTAAGATAGAGAAGTTCGAACAGTGGATGTGTTAATGCTCATAATTAAACGAAATAGAACCTCTGAAATAGAAGGGTACTTTAAACCTTTAATTGGGTCACAGATCCCAAACATTGCTTTGAGCTCTTTACTCAGCAACCCAATGGGCCTGGAATCCATGGAATGTGACTTCCACTATCCACTCTTTTTCGAGATACTACTTGTTGGGTGATGGAACCCATTGCCGCGTGTTGCCTTATCAGACCACGGAAATAAATATATTTAAAATCATGGCAATACCTACTCGATATTTTGCACATATTGTGCTATATGAGGTAGTACAAAAATTTTTGGTGACAAAACACTTCGTTCTCTGCTTTACGTCCTAGAATTCCTAGAATTCCGTCCTATGAATTTATAAAAACTTTCGCTACCAAACTTGCACTCCACGCACAAACCAGCTACCGTGCCTCTACAGTTCTACGTCAATCGGCACACACCAAAGAAATTAGCATATTAAAACACACGCATAATAGCCGTAATTAAGATTCATCAAACTAAAAACATCTAATGAGGTTATTCGCATTCTTTTCAAATATAAATTGTAATCGATTAGTTCCGATGTTCATGAATATTATATTATGTGAATATATTTCAACGTTTTCGTTAATTTATTAACGTAATGAGAACGGAAGCCCATAACTGATGTTGAGATAAAGGGAGATGCTATCTCGAGATGCCGGCGTAACAAAGCAAATACGTAGATAGGCGGTCTTAATACTATTTATATCATATATTTATAATCTGGTCTTGAAATTGACAGTTTGTTTTATTTGTATGTAGTTGAGAAATCTAGTTAAGCAGTTAATACATAAAGTAAAATGTAAAGTTAAAAATATATGAATAGTATTTGAATTTGTAATTACATTCAAGAACCTGTTAATTGATAGTATCTGTCTAAGGACTAGGCGAGAGGTAGGAAACTGAAGTGTCTTAATGAGAACGGAGTGTATTAACACTGTTTTCCCTCTGTCTATCCTGCTAGGTGCGGGATAAAGCGTGAAGTTACAAAAAACACAACATTTATCCATCCTCTTTCTATATCATTAAAACAATAAAATATTGTCCCTCCTAAGCTTTACCTACTATGAATAAGGTATTGTAAATAATAATATGTAGAAAGTAGTATGACAACGTAAAACCTGCTATTACAGACCAAACTCTGATATAACAACTGATGATGTTAAATATAATTGCCTCGTTTAATCGTAAAAGTATAAAGACTGAATTTTCTTTTACCAGCTATTTTTCTGGCAAGTCAATTTTTTAAGTCAAGTTTTCTTCAAAAACAATGTAATACAACCGAAATTCGAAAGTCAAAAGAGCTCACCTCCTGTCTCTCTCACTGCTCATTTTCCTTCATCATTATTGCCATTTTTTCATCACGTTCGTACCCAAACCAACTGAACATGTTCTTTTTCATCCTCCCTCTAAAAATGTAATGTTTAATTGAAATAGGCTTACCACTACTATTTAAACAATACAAGTAAGCACAACTGTCAATACGCAGTTACTATAGATTACTATAGGTACATCACAGGCAACTCGATAATAACTAAAGTAATGAAGGAAGCCATATTAAATGATCCGCGATATGATTACCTTTACGGCTATTTTAATAGCAAATTAAATGAGTATTAGCTCAACAGAGAAACCGTACGAGAGGTGAAATGTCTAGCGGCAATCGTAAAATAAATTATTTTAATAACTTTAAGTATACTAATTCATGAATGGCCCGTTAAATTTAATATTAGAATTAATATTGTGTATAATTATCGTGTTGATTGCGTACTTGGATCCACTACTAAGTGGATTTCCCGAGGAAAGGAGGAGGAGAGAGGAGGAGGGGGAGGAGTAGGGGATAATCCTATGATATCATTTTAAGCCTCGTACGATTTGTTGTATTCCTATTCTCGGGTTCTATGAAATTTTGAGTCTAAAGTCTAGAGAAGAAAAAGAAAGAAATAGCAAATATATACATTTATATGCGCAATATGTTTCGTTAAGATGTAGGGGCCGGCGTGGTGCAGTGGTACAACGTATTACAGTAAATGCGACGGTTATGAATTCGATTAATTCAAATGAAATTTTAATTTCCTCGCTATAGTAACAAAATTAAGGCGGAAAATGGAAAACTCTTCTGAAATCTAGGTTATGCCTACCTTAATAATATAAAATGTATGATAAAAATAAGTACTGCCATTTCGTAGAGCCATTACGATACTCTATTGCAAAAAATGCGAGATAACTAAAAAAACACAATAAACTGATAACGATCTCTTATCAATGACCTGTCAGTTAAAAGTAAGAGGATACATTCACACATAGAAAATATAGTACAACTTGACCTACTAAATATAAAGAGAGTACTGTAGTTATTTTTTTATAGCGTCCAAACGTTAAGCTGTCTTAGACTGTTAGTCAAGATAATAAATATAATGAGAGATGCGCAGGCGTTCTGACAAACGCGGGTCAACAGTTCCAATGATAGATCGGTGGGGAAGTAATATGAAATTATAATACGAAATTGTTTATTTGATAGTTTAGTGCGATTGTAACCTTTTTTCATCTTCACGCTGTGTCACGCATGTAGCAGGGTAGGCAGAGGGAACCTAGTAATAAAACATTTGACGCATTGCGTGTTGAGTGGCGGAATTTAACGCCGCGCAACCCTATGGCTTTTATGTTTAAAAAAAAGAGTAATATATAAAAAATATAACGAATATTAAAAAAAAGGGTAATACATAAAAGAATATAGCGAATATTCCATTACTTGATGATGCTAAGAAGTCAGTTCCCTCATTCAATTTCAACAATTATATAAGAACTAACAAGCGTAGATGTAAGGACCAATATGAATAATAAGAACAATGTACGAATTAATTAATAATAAATTCTAGATTATTCTTATCAGCATCCATAAATCAATCAAATACTTATTGACATTCGCTATTGTGGAACATCCATTTATTATTTAAATTTACTGTAGTAAAAAATTAGGGTATATACTACATGTAAATGATACCTGTTTGCTAGTACTGGACCATAAACAAAAGATTTTAGTAGCGTTATTTCATTGTTGATTGATTATTTTTTCTCTTGATAAGAAGTGTAGAATGAAGTGTCTCGATGTTGAGATAAGGTTCTTTGCGAATGAAGTAAGTTCTATACTACTAGCCAAAATACCAGTATCATTTCTTCTTAGTAAAAAATATTTTGGTTTCCATATTATTTGTATAAATGATTATTAGAGTGGCGACGGATAGACAGACAGGCGGTTTAAAGGTCGGTCTAGGTCTTATTATGAAAAAGAAAAGATATAATATAGAGATAGGAAATAAAGATGGGACAAAATATTATGGACACTTAAGAAGATATATTTTATAGTCCCGCTTATATCCCGCTTATAGAGGAACGTACTTATGTACGTAACGTACTTATGTTCCTTGTGAAAGTTGAGATATCCATTTCCTCATTTTCCATCTGAATTCCCGAATTCAGATGCCCCTGCATCATGTGTTCCTTAGCACTGCATTGTGTATGAAAAATGGAAAACCCATCTACAATGAGACCTTTGCTGCCGCTGCTTAAGAATATAAAGTCTCCCAATTAAAAATTAAATTCAGAACGATCAAATTAAGACAAGTACAGAGAGTACACTGACAGAGACAAATAAGAGAGACAAGACTCTCTTTCAACTCTCTCTCTCTCAAGACCTGTGTAGGTTTGGTGTATTAATAGTTTTTTTGCAATTGTGTTGTACACCACAATGGCAAAAAAAAGTATATTAAAACATTGGAAAGTAAGTAATAAATCAATACACATTTAACACATCTGTCAATTCATACAAATCGATACTCCTTTATTTCACTGACGTTACTTTCTAAGACCAATCAGCAAACCATAATATTAATTCAACTAATGGTAGACTATCTTTTTCTAAATTCTATATACTTTTTGTATGTTGTATATTGTTCTTGTATATTTGTTTAATATTTATAGAATTTATTTAGTGAAATCTGGTAGAAAGTGAAAAAAGAATATGTTATAACTTATACCTTTTGTAGGTCCCAGTCTTAAGGAGGCGGAGTTTAACGCTGCCCTTTAAAATTTATCAAAGCGAGGTAATGAAAATAATTCTACGACTATACGGGGAGATCTGCGTGATCAAAAAAAACAGTATAACTAGTAAAACGGAGTAAAATAATAACAAACTGACATCTTGTTATAAATTTTGGACGCTTTTAAGATCATGAAATACCATCGTGGTGCAGTTGAGACACAACTCGCACAGACAGCAGCTTTTCACTGTTGGCGTGATGGTTGTGGGTTTAATCCGCAATCAGGGGAATAATTATTTCCAATCCCCGTTCCTAAATAAATAAAATATTTAAATCCATATCAATTCTAACTGCCCTAACTATTTAAGCTATACTTTCTTATTATCAATATTGCTATTATCATATCAGATATTGAATCTTGTAGTAGCGGCCACTAAATCGTAAGTTCAAATGAAAGTGCCTCGTCACTCCCACATTGTATACAACGGTAGCCGCTTTATTGAAATCTCCAACTGATTGACGGTAAAAGTAACTTCCAATTACAATGTATTCATTATACAAGTGTTAGAGCAAACATTATAAGATAAAACGTATATGACCAGTTATGGCTATAGGAAATAATTGAAATGAGAATGGTATGGTCGAGAGGTTTTCGTCTTTAAATGGAAACGGTGGTTGCAGATTCTATTTTATCGAGGTATATAAATTTTTTTTTCTATGTAGTTACATAAAATGCACCATTAGATTCCAACAGGAAGCGTGATGATAATTAATCACTGAGCAAAAGTAACGGTCTTTCATGATTAAATAAGGATTTAAAAAATATATATTTTATGATATTTGAACTTATATTTGCTTGGAGAATTAAATATTAAGTCTCTTGATACATACCATGAATAAAGAATAGACTAGAAAAGAGTTATAGTGACTTTACATAACAGCAAGCAATATATTTACTACATTTATAACTAGTGAAACAATTTCATATTAATTTATTCCAATATAAATACATACCTTACCACCCCAACACCCAATGCCTCAAAAATTTGGCGGAAATTGAGTAACACTAAGTTCCCAGGTTCCCCCCGCCTACCCCGCTATACCCCGGGATACAAATTACATAAAATTTAAAATAAAGATAAAATAAGTATATACCTAATTACATACAAAATCTATATAGGAACAATAACTTTGTATTTCATAACAATACAGCCTACTTTAACCTCCAAAGGTCAGCACTATAATTGATTAAGGTCGCATCACACGCATTAACGTGAGATAATGTTTGAACTTTGAACTACTCTTAAGTTTTCGCTTCACCATTCAATGTGGATACCTAAAAGTTACTAATAGTTGCTGTAAAGATAATATATACAATATTTCTATTTATTTTTATATTTTATAAAAAAAATATAGAAATAAAGTCATAAAAACTAAGTACATTTACTTTTTGAATATATTTTGCAGAGAGATTTTGTTTTAAGCAGAACGGAAAAATAGAAATAATTACATACACACATCATTTGTATAGCTTATTTAAAAATAATTGTCCTTTTTTATTTATAAGAAGTAAGCAAAAAAAAATATGTAGAAGTAAATGAAGCGTCACTTTAAAGATTTCAAGAAATTCTCTATTTCGCTCTCGTGCTCGTCTACACCCCCCAAGAAACATATAAGCTACAGCGTTTTACGCCGCGTAACTTCGCCTGTACGTTGTCCGTCAGCCACTCAATAGCGAAAGCTTTATATATTACAAAGATATAGTATATATTTAATATAGTAAAAAATCTTATAAATAAAATATGCATATACCTTAACAACTTTATAAAATGAAAGGTCACGTTATAATGGTCGTCTCAAAATGATCTTTTTATATGAGACAATAGTTCCTGACCTCTACTTTAGAATGTATCAGATAAAAAATATCGTATATTCTTTTATATTTTTAAGCATAATTTATAGTTTACTTGATAATCTTTTTTTTTATAAAAACATATATTTAAAACAAGTCAGTCTATTCTGATATAGTTGCCAGATATATTTTTAGAATTAAGACACTTCGTTCCTATTAACACATTTCTTAAAAAATAGGCTAATAAAATAGAAAAGATATATTTTTTATATGAGAATATAAAAAATATTTATAATAATTATAATTTCAAACATAGATAAGTATATCAAACGCTTATTAGCATTTAACCGACGACGCGTGATTAATCAAATAATTGCCCAAGCCAGGACCACCCGCAGGTAACCCTTAACTGACCCGCGCCACTGCCATTTCCTGTTTGTTATTTCATATATCTGTACGTAGGTCATTTATGTATGACGAGTACTTTCTATGAAGAAAAAAACGTAGTAATTAAAAAAAAACAGCTAAATTAATTTTGAAATAGATTTTGAATGTCCAGCCATTTTACCAATTTTCTAAGTCCTGTTCTGAGCTACAGCATGTCTTAATAAATATCTTCAAATATCTTTATTGACTGTATGTTTTATGTAAATAATATAACGTGTAAATAGTAGAATCCAAAGCAACACTTACAGACTGAAAAAATGAAATTTTTAATCCAAAAATTTGTCCTCGTCTCCATTAAACCCAGAATAATAATTTATTATTAATAACTTCTTCACTACGCTAAAAGGTAATTCAACTATTAACGTTACATTAAATTACTATAAAGCCAATAATAGGTAAGTACTTAGGCTTACGCAAACTGAGGGACCCCCCGCGGGTAACCCCCAGTGACCCTGGCCACTGCCATTTCTCTAACTCTTCACATCATAAAAGTTACATACTGACACGATTTTTGCGTTCCGTTAAACTTTAACGGTGTCTAATTTGTCGGTCAACGGTTGGATTGCTTAGTCGTTATTTGTTTTTAAATTTATTGTGACTAGTTCAAGAGTCTACAGTCTAGACTTTTGGATGAGTTTAGAAGCACTAAATGTCTGAGAGCTTTTGATGGCTATTATTAGGATGAATAAATTTATTTTGAGCATAGCGTTTAGTTTCTTTTATGTTTGGAAATAATAAAATACCGTAGTTTGTTTTAAGAATTGATAATTTATAGTTTTTTACATATAACCGTTGAAGCCTAGTAGTAGTATATAACTATTACTTCATTCACATTTCGGATATCATGGACACCAAGCAAAATGTGTAAAATTAACAGAAATAAAAAAAAGAATATTATAACGACTAAATTATAGCAAGTACTATAGTTAAAGTAAAGGTAGTAGTTTTTAGAAGAAGATGTAGTATCTAAAAGTAATTAAATACGTACGGAACCCTAAAATCTAATAACTCAATACCGTAAGCAATACGTGGGCACAAGACGTTTTCGTCTAACATATGTGAACGTCCTAATTGTGAAAGTGGCAAACAAAAGGCACTGGACAATGGCCGGAGCCCACCGTGTTAGCTATTTACTTAGATATTTGTATTGGACATGCATATTCATAAACGGTTAAGTAATTTGATTATGTGCGAACATGTGTGTTTTGGTGACTAGCTTTTAGTTTGGTATTTTGCGGAGAAAGCAGAGACGAGTTAGTGCTAAATCACTACTTTTTTCATTTTCTACCAATTTATAAAACATATATTTTGTTTCAGGTAGAACAAATAGTGCAATCATGTCAATCGCGCATTCGGACTTACTTATACAGCGTGTTGTTGACATGAGAATATAAGGGATGAATTAATTTCTGAGGTACGTATGGATTTTTTTTATATAGGCCCTAAATATAACAAATAATCGAGGTTCCTATTACGTTAGCCGTAGATTAGTAAACTTAGTAAACGAATATAGAGGCACTTTATTTTAGCTGATGATAAAGTTAGCTAAAGCTTCAACTTTGTCATTGGTAAGCGATAAGTAGCAAACGTAGTGTCTTAACACTAAGTTATCGCTACATACCTTGCTATATTGATACAAGATAAATCATGATGCAAAAAAAAATTACTAAAAAATTGCATTAAGATATATTTTTATATTATAGGTACTTTTTGCATAATACAAACAAAATTACAAGTCCATGAACCACGAAGAACATTATTGCAATAATAAAATATTTCTACAATAACATAGAGTCAAAGTGTTTATTTATAAAACACTATTTATTTTGACGTATTCACTTTCTCAACTAATGTCACTTCTATATTAAACAATCAAATTTATGAACAATTTAAAAACAATAAATGTCATACACCAAATACCTGCGTACTATTTACAAACTGTCAACTTTCTTTTAGAATTGGAGAGTCGATTGTTTGCTTCGTCACGTCTCACGTAACGCTACTATGAATTATATTTTAAGGAAACCAATGTGGAATTTATATATATATATTTATATAAGGAAATATATAAGGAATATATATGTACTCATATATACGTAAAAAAAAATAACTTCAAGCCCCAGCTATGCAGCTTTTTAGGCATAGAGAGAACCCGGTGTTAAGACACTCAGAGTTAACAAAAGTAGTTTATTTGATATCGTATTTAAAAATAGATTACAAAGTATTGTTTTTTGGTAATAACAATGATAAAATTTCATTTATTTTTTTTATTTATATTTAAGTACTAGCGGCCCGCCCGCGGCTTCGCCTGCATGAATCACGTTATTATTAATTTCTGTCTTATAGGATGTAGGTACTCATGTACCTACGTCCTATAAGTGACGTCCATGCAAAATTTGAGACTCCTAACATTTGTAGTAACGAAGTTTCATACAAACTTTCAACCTCAAAAACAACCCCTTAGAAGTCGAATATTGCAAATTCCCGTCTTAGCGAGCACCTACGTCCCATAAATAACTCCTATGCAAAATTTCAGATTCCTAGCACTTGTAGTTTCTGAGACTTCGTGATGAGTGAGTGACCTTTCGATTTTATATATATAGATAAAATACAAATAACCTAATAATAAATTATATTTTTATTTTTTTGTCTACAATTTAATTGTATTAAGTGTGGACATATTGTGCAATTGTCTAATATTGAAGTACCAAAGACGAGTACGCACTTAGATGATTGCTATTTACAAAGCAAATTTATAAGATGATCGTAACATACAGCCCCCGGGCTTTTGAAAGTTGTAAAGCTCACGTTATTTAGATATGATTTACTTATCGAGTCTTATATCTTATGTAAGAGTAAAAATGTATATAAAATATTTATATTATAATTGAAAGTTTCAATTTCGCTTATATGTAATTTTGAATTAAAGATATATTTTATTCATATATTCATAGTGTAGTTTAGGTGGAATCTTAATTGTATGTATTTTTTTATTGAATTGCTATGTTGTTCGAGTTTTTTCTAAAGTGAATGTCTCCATGACAATGCTTTTTCCAATGTCAAATATGGAGCAAATTTTGACTAATCATTCACAATTTCTAAAAAACGTTTTTTAAACATCACGCTGTATACGCATACTGAAGATTACAGACGGATTATTAAGATACTCTGTTCTCCACTTTCCACTTAAATTTCGAAAAATTACGTTGCGTAGTTACGCAACGTAATTTTACGTATAAAGCGCGGTTGAGTTCAACCGCGCTTTATACGAACAAGAAAATTAAAAAATTTGAATAAAATTCATTCTTTCGTACTGTTTTGGACTTTTTGTAATGAAATTTTCTATAATATTTCCACAAATTATATGTAATATTTTATTTATTTACTAAACGAGAATGTCAGCTAGGCTAATCCAACTAGCCATGAAGGCGCCGTTGCGACACTTCGAGAACAATTTTAGTTTAAAACAAGGAGAAAATCAAGTGCCCTTTAAATAACTTAAAATTGTATTCATGTTGTTTCTGAATAACATGAAGCTAACATTGTAAGAGCGGAGAAAATTTACATAACAATTAGTCACTATTAGCCAATGATTGCGAATGGTGCTTTATAGTACCTAATATACTTCAACATCACACTGTATCACGCATATAGTAGGGTAGGCAGAGGGAACCTAGTGTTAAGAAACTCCGTTCTCAACTTACCGCCGAATTTTCCGAGGATTTATGCGTTGAGTGCTTACACTGTCTCGTCACGAGTTGCAATTATTAAATCCATTTCAACTAGTGTTTGGATATAATATATTTATAAGTACGCGGCGTTGAGTTCCACCACCCAACACAAAATATTTTGAACATTGGACAGAAAGAGTAAATAGAACGAAGTGACTTACAAAAAAAAGGCCCTAAGATTGAGTTGTTAATAATTTGAATTGTTTGGTAGTAATAAATTATTAAATAAATAAAAAATAAATTTTGAATAAGATTGAAAATATTGATTTTTTTTTTTTTTTTTTTTTCGTAAATCTAAAAATAATACAGACAAAGTTACGTACTGTAACTAGTATATAACACATACAAGTATTATTGGGTA
>HE670941.1:40780-58788 GCA_000313835.2 Heliconius melpomene melpomene
AGTTCGTATGTGTAATGTTTGTATTGGAAATATAGCAATTGTTAACTTATACTTTTGGTGCTTATTAGAAGATTGATGATTGAATATTTTTTGTAGCTTCGATTACTACTCAAAGTAATCATTTATTTTTAAAGCGCGGTGTTGAGTTCCGCATCTCTGTGCTGGCAGAACAGCTTTATGAGATAAAGTGGTATTTAATTTAAGATATTTAATTTAAGATGCGTGACATATAAAACATGTTTTTTATGAAAATATAAATTCATTTCAAGATCTGCAAACCACAATACAGTAAACATTTCTGCAATACAATAAATGTTTGGATTGAGTGAAATGTAACTGGTTTACCACTAACTGGGCACTTAAAAAAAGTTAAAGAAATTACGGTCTATAGATTCATCATTTAACGGTACAAAATAAAGGTCAATTTGTAGCCAGCGCTTGGACTACAAAAACATAGTACTATTGTATACTTTGGATATACCCAAATCCGTGTTATGGCTCTATTGTGGATTTTTTTGAAGAAAATGTATGTATGAGAGATATAAATAGACATGACTTTACAAATTACAAGCGATTGTTGTGTGAATTAGACTGTCTTACAAATTGTATGAGGATTGTATTATCATAATATAGAAGTGGGTACTTATATTTTTATTTTGAACAACATTTTTTATTGTTGTTGAAATAAAAATATCTAAAGATATTATTTAAAGAGTTATAGAGTGTTTTGATGTATTTATTGCTCCGAATATATATTTAACATTCTAATAAAATAAAATATGTATAATGCTATGCATATTATATTGATCTGATCATTTTAATAAAAACATAAATTTATGATTTATTAAAGATGAAAAATAGCTGTTATTTTGCTTGAATAAAAATAATATTTAACAATCCAAATCTAAATATGTATAAAATTTATTATGAATATTTCATACTAGTTACTGCCCGCAACTTCGTTAAAAAATCCTTCAAAAAATACTAGCCGTAGTACAGCCGTCTGTGTACCAATATTATAGTTTTGATAATGAATATCTTGTAAGATATTATAATTTATTTTAATATATATTTTAATATAAGTATACAACATTTTAAATGAATTATGAATACCAAAGTACAACACATAATTTAAGATGGCAGTTAATTAATATCTTATAATGTTTTCTTTTTTCATAATTTATTCCTCCAAATGGGAATTGTATGCACAACCGTCGCGATTACAATTATACGCTGTATTGCCTTCACGACACGCCACGACGACTTCTAAAAACAATATGTATATCTTTGCAAAAACCAAACGATTACAGTATTTGAACTTACGTTCCACATATAATATAAGCATATTAATTACACAAGTTACTTCAACACAAGTGTGTCGAAAGACTTGAAAAATATAATTAATTATTAAACGTGCAAAAAATTAGACTGAGTTGATGTGATCGGCTAACACGTAATCAATGTTTAAAAAATATTTTAAAACACTTATTTCGCCATCGAGACGAAGTGAAACATCTTCGCCTAGTAACGCAATGGTTATGAGTTCGATTCTTACTCTGTGTCAAAATCAATAAGGTAGTTTTATTTAGTTTTGTGTAATGATGATTTTAAGACATTTCTTGGCTCTTGAAAAAAAATCGTGGCATTCAGTACCGCCACTTATCATATAAAGTTTTGAGCAATGATCGGAAAATTTGCTTGACAATATTTAACACTAAGCACTCTCTCTCTACATTGTGGATAAAATGTGAAGGTGAAAAACCAAACATTTTGTATATACAGCATAATCCTAAATAATTCTTCTTAATTTAATAGAAACTGAAGTGCTATTTTATATTTGTATGTATGTAAAGGCATACTTATTACATTTGCAACTATAGCTTTAAATTTCATTGTAATCTGGCCAATGAGAGAAAATAAACAAAGTACCTACTGAGTAGGGGATATAGGTTTGATTCTTGGAGAGAACAAAATTTTGTACTTTAGTAATGTTTAATGTCAATTTTTTTTTTTTTGATTACTTGTTCTATAGGTTCGTGATTATTGAAAAACGTAATATTTTTATTTAAGTGGAAAAACAGACAGAGGATTGATTATTGAAAATAATACACTTTTGTATATATTTTATACTATACTTTATATTATACTTAAAGTTAAGTTTCAAATTTGGGTTTTGAACTCCAAATTCTAGATAAATAATGAGTAAAAGAATGGATTGAAGTTAAAAGTTAAAATACATAAAACATTATAGACTTATACACTACATATATGCATAATTAATATTAAAATACTATATTTAATATCGAACAAATATAAACGAGGCATGTTATTTAAGAGCTTACAGGTTGCAGATCGCGATTGTTTGTAGTTTCGCAAGGGACGTCCACTCTCGTGATCGAGTGGACTGTGGGTAGACTTGTGCGTTATAGAGGGTGTGTGAAATTTACTATTTATGTTGTACAAAAATAGTTTTACTACTAAAATATGATGAAATAAAGAATTTTTTTCGCTCATTGTATTTCCTAGAGAAATTGTGAATTTTCGACAAAATTTAAAGGGTGCATATAAATAAATAAACATTTTAAATTTCTGTTTTATTGGGTAATTCAAGTTATGGTAAAATATAAAATATTTACTAAATGCACGCAATGCCTCTAGAATTCGGCAGAAGGTAGGGAACGGAGTGTCTTAACACTAGGTTCCTTATGCCTACGCTGCTGTGTGCGGGAAGTGCGGTGTGCAAAAAGATACAAGATCCCTTTATTTTCGAGTTAAATAAACACGCTGTATAAACAATAGTCATACGACAACTTGCTCTACTTCATCCGAACATAATTCATTGTGGGAATCACCAACAATCGTAACCACGTGATGTAATCTAAAATATTTTATTACAAATATGCTAATTTATTTAATATCAGAGGCTGTCATGGCGCAGTGGTTGTATCTGGACGCCACACTTACAGATTCGATTTCCACTCGGAGTAAAGAATTATTTAATACTTTCATTTTCCCGTGCTGGTAACAAGGCTGAGTGCGGCGTTGAGTTCCTTAATACCTCGAAAGAAAGGTTCCCTCCGTCTACATGGTACGCGGGATTTAGCGTGAAGTTAAAAAATAATATCTAATCATACCTTAACATAAAGATAGTATACAATTCAATGGAACATATTATTTTGAAGGACGTGTTATGAAAGTGTATAACATTGTAGAATTCAAATTTAGCAACTTTCACTGGTTTCATTGATTTGTGTATATTGTAAATATATTTATACATGTATAATTGTATATGTATACAATATATACCAAATACAGCTACCACCTAAACACGCAACTGTCATTATCGATTTAAAACAATGACTAAAGTATAGTAATAATCGATTTAATAAAAAAATCGATTTTAATTTATTCATGTAAGAACCTATCAGACTGGCGCCTCGCCTATGATCGATCGTCCCGATCACATAATAATTAATCGGTAACAGCGATAGGTAATATCGCTTCAAATGAACCTGTTCATATGTTTTACACAGAATATCTTGTTTAAAATTTTCATTATAATAGTTTCATATAGCTAAGTTGGGTAATAAAAAGTTAATGTTGTATTTTAAAAGACATACAGAATAGCTTAGTTAGTAGGAAGTTAGGATTTCTTTACTTATTTTGTTAGCTACGGACTATATCCCGCATGTAGCAGGAGAGCTCGAGAGACCAAGAATTGAGGCATGGGATGATGAGAAGGTGGATTGAAAGCCGCGTTTGTCTTATTACCAAAGCGAAGAACCGAAAAAAAATATTCCTGTGAGTGGACTAATTTCTACAACCGTCGCTCTTACTAGTAGTCGCTGTAAACTCTGTACCACAACACCAAAATGGCCTCTTTACTTTTAATTTCTTCAAATAGATCTTCATTGCATTCTTTAAATCTATTTTACAATTACAAAACCAATAGCATCTTCTCTATTTAAAATAAACACTTTATGAATATTTAATTGTGCTTATTACTTCTTTGTTTGATATATCCTACTGCAATATAGCTTATTAATGGTAATGACTATTTCTTCTGAAATAATAACAGAAATAACCTTTAACAATTCTATAGACGACTTCTTATCAAGCATCCCAAAGTGGAATCGATAACAACAGGTTAAAGATTTCATTGGCCTCACACCCCAGCCCTGCCTACATTCCTTCTAACAATACAACATTTAACAGATATGCCACATTAATCAATTTTTCACAATGACAATATCTATATATTAACCATAAAGGTTAGACCTTTAACTGCAAGAATATAACTTATTCGGTTAACTTAGAACTCAGTTTCATATATTTAACTGTTAAAGTTAAAACGTTTATTTCAAAGTCTTTCATAACAATGCAAACTGGCGTCCAGTTGAATGGTTGCGCCAAATCTTATCTCAGGATATCTCGTTAGGACATACAAGCTTATATCGTGGTTTTGCATTGGGAAGTCAAATATTATATCGAACTGTTATGATAATATAATAAATTTTCACATATTTGCTATTAATTATATTTCGTGAGTACCAAATCTACATAAATTAATATATGCTAAGACAACCATGCTACAAGAATTATAACATTTGATTTACAGCTTTTCTTCAACTGTACGATTTTTGTAAAGCTGTAAAAAAACTTTTAATCATAAATAAAATTTTAAACAAACATATCATAGAAATGGCAAGAAAAACAGTTAGAAAACATACATATACGTATAGGCAAAAAAAATCCCATACTTTTATTCATCCAATAAGTAATTTCCAATCAAAATGTGTTCACTAAACTATAACCTGTCCATAGTACAGCTATGGCTCGGACAGGTGTTCGAGAGTTATGAGATAAGGCATGAGTTTTGAAATCAACTTTAAAACTTATAAACAATTAAATAAAGATTATGCAAATCAAACTTCTCTAAGCGGCCGGCCCCTTGCAGCTGATGGCGGCCTTGACACCGAATGCTATGGGAATTTTTGAAAAGCTTTATAGATAATTGAATCGTGTATTTCTTTGTTGCTTTTTGTTGGGAGAAAGTTTTTTTTTATGTTTTAATATTCTACAGATTTTTTTGCTCTACGTTTATTTCGCATAAAGGGAGAGGTAAAAGCAGTAGCTAAAACTCGTCGTTTTTTCTTTAAATTTGTTGAGATTGTATATTGCTAAACTAACACTAGATCTTACCTTAATGATATTACATTCCTCGAAGCGGGAATCGAACCTACAATCGTTGTCTTTACAGACCCACGCTTGCGAGAGGCACTCTTGCATGACCATATATAATATGCAAATATGCCGCAACCTCGATCTACGATTATTACAACGTAAAAGGTAATCTATTGTTGCTCGCCGTTCTAATTACAATAACAATGTTTGCCCTTCTGCTAAATGCCACTTGTAATTGCTGCTCTCAATTATTTGATTAATTAAAGTTTAATCATTTTTTGTTTTATCTTTTTGTATAAAAGAATAAATAACTTTTTGGTTTGGAATTAATTTTATATAGGTGTTTACAAAGGAATATAGAATTTTTTGAGTGTAGTAACTAAAGCTTGTCGAGCATTTATAGGAAGTCTAATGAAAGATTACCATTTTCTATTCCTTTCACCCAGCTCACCAAAAAAATGTGCATAGACAAATGCAATAATCGTATAAAAAAGCATAATCTAGTTCTATTGACAGTATTTTAGTAATATAATATAATGTAAATATCTATATAAATTTTATTACCCAATTCCACAAAATAAGGTAACTTTATGTCCGGATGTTACGAAAAGACACTTAAATAATTACCTAATACCGATATACATAGCATTCATCCTAATCAGGTTAGCAATAAAAATGTAGTCGATAATTAATTTAAATTTGATTGGCCATATAATAAAAGTTTTTGTTTGATTTCTTAAACAAATATACTAATACTTTACATAACGTTTAGAATGTTATATTAGAATTTATATTGACCAGGACGGTATTGTGACATAATTGACAAATTTTTAATGAAGACAATGGTTTTGAATTTAAATGGAAATACAGAGTGTTTTATCATAAGAGTTGTATTTTTCCTGATCTGACCAGAAAATGGTGGAAATCAAGTAGGCATAGTAAAAAATATTTTTATTATCATCAGCTTTTTCAACCCACTGTTTGATAAACAACCCAACCCAAACAGTACAGGCCTCCCCCAAAGAACTCCACAACACATCAGTTATTTTCATTTCACAGCTCTGTATCTTAACAAAACAACATGCGGCGTTAAGTTCCGCAATGTGTTGTAGGGGGCGGAGTACCCTAACACTTGATACAGTGTGATGCTCAAAGAAAATAGAATACATACATATACAACTTTTCCTTTTTTTTAGCATTTGTTTTGGTTTCGCTAAGTGCTCGTTTCACTCAGTGTCTGGAAAACCCATTTCGCTTCATACATATTCCTCGAACAGGTTGATGGAGGGTTGACAAAGGATATTGTTAGGCGCCTATTGTTGAGAGCAAACATCATCGCTGAGGTGACTCGTGATAGAACACTATGGAATAAGCTTTATTCCCTGAATTGATTTTTAGTGTTGCCATTTTTGACTTATACGCATTTCCCGAATTTAGAAAAACTTATGAAATCGATTGATATACCACTGTGGCCTTTGACATTAATAGTTTTAGCACCATAAATAGTTGTATAACGAGTAGTTGTATTTGAACCTATAACTATTGTATGCAATGTAAGATTTTATGTTGCAGTTTTTAGTTGTTAATAAATTTTGAATGTTATGGCTTAGTTACAAATCGGCGAAAAGTAGCGAAATGAAGATTTATTTCTTTTAAGGCTTATTTATTTTCTTAATTATTACTAGGTCTTCTCTGCCTATTTGACAAAATAAATGAAAGTTTATATATTTTTCAATATAAACAAAAATAGTCGATTCCCTAGTAAAATAGTGAGTGCAAGCAGAATTGGATTCTTAACAATAGCAAGTTTAGTGGGCGGTGGCTGGAGATTGCGTTTAAAATATTCACAACCTCATTCTGTACACATCTGTCTGGCTGTAAGTGTGTTATCATTGCTATAAACAGGTATGCAATGATAAGCTTTTTACTTTAAGAACGGTAATTTTGATTGACCTATAAGTGGAGTGGTTAATAGGACTTAAGTCTTGGGTTCAAACTCTGACCTGGATAGTGTAATTATATAAAAATCGTTTAGATATTCCCTTAGGTCTAAATAACAATTTATAAAATGGATATCAAGATAAAGATAACATTTTTTTGTTAAGTAAAAAATGACATTAGTCGAAATGTGTTCACACCAAATATCTGCAATGTCATAGTTCTCTATATTCCATAATTAAAAATATTTTTACCGCTTTAATGCATTAGCTTATACAGAAGTCTGCGTGACCCAGTAGTACAGTGGTGGGAAGCACTGGCTTGACGTATACCCGTGGTCGTGGGTTCAATGTCTCTCCATCTGAGTTAATATTTAAAAATTAAGTAGTGGAGCTCCAATCTGCGCTTATCTAGTCATAGATATATACAGTTTTTTTTATAAATACTCACATTTTTATTTATTGCCGATTAGTCGTATGTAAATTAGATTACGATGAGTAAAATATAAAAAACATTTTAAACTAACACAACTCCCGGATACAAGATCTACGTTAAAAAACTCCAAATTACAATGAGAAATGATTTCTTTATTATAAAAAATATAATGGCAATATATCTATCTATATTTCTTCGAAACAATAAAATATAATATGGATTTGAAATTAAAATCTATCGACATAGTGTGAATCATGTCACTGAGGTCAAACGACATAATAGATCTCAAACTTTTGTATAAAAAATCTCTAGGATTATAGGTTTTATGTTCATAAAAATAAGAGTAAAAGTGGCTTGATAGCACTTTGTTATATTAACTGCTCATTAAAATCATGTTACCAACATTGAAGATATAAAATTTTTTATTTATACTTAACACCGTGACCTCTGACAGTGTAAAAATATTCATTTCTTATTTCGATTATAAAATAAATAACTTACTGTCATATTGGGTGAAAACGGAAGATATAATATTACTTTTTAGGTGATTATATAGGAAATATAGGTATGTTATGGGGAATAAGTGGAATTTGAACTCGGAATTTTATAAGTGGAAGTCCAATCTTTATCCTTGGATCGACTTAACGGGTTGTCCTAATAAGTAATTGGCACGTCTCTATTATTGGCCTAGATTAAATATTTATTTAACCAATGAAGGTTTATTTAAAAAAATACTTTGATCTGATCCTACTGGTGTTCCTTATGGTAAGTATATACAATGGTTGTGGATTCAAGATCTTATTATAACATGTGTTATTTTCTTTTTGTAGGTTTTTTCAGCTTCACGCTGTATCCCGCTTGTAGCAGGATAGGCAGGGGGAACTATTATTAAGATACTCCGTCCCCCACTTTTTGCCCAGTTGCTGGAACAATATGTGTTGAGTGGCGGAACTCAACGGCGTGATTTGTCTTATGGACGAAGTGGAAATATATAATTATTTCCTTTGAGGGTATGTTCCAGTAAATATTATATGTAAAAGAGAAGAATAAAATAAATTTATTGTTAGGTTCTATGTTTATAATATACAAAAAAATTAAAGCATGGAATAGTCCGTATTTTTTGCTAAATCACATCCATGCATACATAAATAGCTGTCAAGGACATTAAATTGCATCTTAAAAACATATAAACGTAACTCATGGATTAAATATTAACTCAAATATTGAAATATCATTTTATTTTTAAATATATCAAATTACACAAACAATACAAATATTTTTTAAGCTGAATGAGAATGAAAAAATATTTTTTAGACAAAATAGTGTCAAGACACTCCTTTCTCTACTGTCAGCCTGAATTAAATATGTGTATTGATTTGAGGCCGTGACGGGAGCAAGCGTGCGACTCTAAACGTGACGGCTGTGGGTTCGAATTCCCCTTGGGGGGAATGAAATATTAAATATTTTAATATTCTGCTTTCGCTCTGATAACGAAGCAAAGCACGGCGTTGAATTCGGCCACTCAACTCGCAATGTCTCGAGAATTCGACGGAGTGTGAAGGCCTGAAATTGTGTATTGATAGTTGGAACTTAACCCTGCTCTCTGTTTAGCCAGAGTGAAAAAATGAAAATATTTTAAATATCATCATTTCCCAGAGTTAGCTGATCTCACAATTATCACGCTTACAGTAGGTACAGACGTAGTCCCAATGCGCCACAATTACCTTATTAAATTTTAAATCATTTATTTATTTTAATTTTCACTAATTTCAATTTTCATAGCTCTCCTATCAAAATATTACCACACTATTAAAGTATCACTTCAAACACATATATTTATGTATATTCTTACAATACAAACAGCAAATTAATAAATTAAATTCCAACTAAAATTTATTTAAATATACTTTTTTCTTAATATAAAATTATATAAATGTTTATTTGAAAGCTTCTAACTCATTTCATTTTAAAGTCACCGGTAGATGGCGTTGTACTACATAATCTTCAGCTGAGCGCTACACAAAATTGTACACACGCATACATTTGAGTACAAAAAATATATTTATTTTGTTATTCTTCTACATTTTTGATTATTTTCCACGAGATGGCACTACAATGTTAAAATTATTATTAACAGAATGTTAGTACAGTATTGTGAGGCAATCACAGCGTTTATGTTTTAACGCGATGGTTGTAGGTTCGATTCCCAAACGGTTAGTGATTGCTTTTACATTATTTTTATTTTCTCGCTCTTTTAAGACAGAAAGTAGGCGGAATTTTTATATGTAATACTAATACTATTTTTATTTAATCGTCTAAATAACATTACAAAATAACATTTTAACCCTCAACTATCATTTATATTGACATATGTACCTACATTCTAAATAACGTCATGGAAAATGCCTATTTTTTTACCATCAGAAAAAAAATAACAAACATCCCCTTCTAATTACAAACGTATAACGAGTTGATCGAAACAAAAACATAACACTATAGGCAACTTTCAAAAATCTATTTCCTGTCTGGACGCCTTTCCGGCCATGGCGTAGCATTTTCCGGTTATTTTCAAAACCCATTATTTTCTAATTTATTGCGAATTGTTTTTATAGCAAAGGTTTATGTACAGATTATATAGATAAAAAAATTGTTTATAATATATTTTTTTATTTAGGTTTATTTGAATGAAAGGGAGGCAACTTAGTGCTAGGTTTAAAAAATCAATTTTGTTTTTATGTATAGACCAGATCATCTAATTATTAAATTTCATAATTTTCCAAATGGGCACACATTTGAACCCACTACCATCCTAAAACCTTAACCACGAAGCTATCCAATTTAAAAGCCCAACAAATCAATTGCATAGAGATATTTCATCAAACCAATACTACTATCGATGCACCAGTGATAGTGGGAAGACAGGACCGGTCGTGATAAGGATGTTTTAATTAATAGACGCCCGGGGCCAGAGATACCGTAACACAATGACGGGCTGACTTAATTTATTCTGATATATATAGAGTTTACACGACAAGGTGAGTTAGGTTTGTTGATATTTTAATATGTATTAAAATTAAAATGTATGATATATAACTTTTTTTTCCGGGACCCTAGTGTTAAGACACTTTTCTTCTCTATTTTCGCCAAATTCTTGAGACATTGTGTATGAGTGGCGGAACTAAACGCCACGCTTTGCCACGTTACCAGAATGAGGAAAATGAAATTATTAAATATTTCCTTTGCGTAGGAATCGAACCCACAGCCTGTCGTATTTACAGATTAGCTATCGAGCAAGTGTTTTTCAATTTTCAAGACACTAGATTAAAACATAAGAAATTTACTACCAATCTAATTAAATATTTTGTAAAAATATAGTGTCTATATATTAAAAAAGCATTACATTTAAATAAACACTACTAATTTAAATAGCTATATTAGTATAAATTAGTCAACAATGAAGATTTGCGATTCTTTTCATTGAATAAGTAATCGCCCTATTGTTACATATAAGAAGAGACGGCTTCATCTTACATCTCTATAGAGAGTTGCTGAGTTTTTTATTACCTTAGTAGAATAATCAAAGGAAATCTAACTGTAAAGATAATGATAATGACAATCTAAAGACAGTGTGAAGAATTGGGGGCTTCCTATCTGGAGGAATAATAAATAAAGAAAAGATCTCGTTTACAAAATTTCAACGTGAGATTTGAACCTGCACTTAGTGACAGTGTAGTGTTTTTCTCCTCTAATTATGGAATAAACTATTAAAAATGTTTAAATATGGCAACATAATTTTCATTTCAAAAAACTGAGCATTTTTATACAGTAATTTTTATATAATTACATACATTTACAGTTTACACTATTGCCCTAACGTGGCCTTAGAGTATGACGTTTTTGCACTTCAAATTTTATTGACACTTGTTGAAGTAGCATCTCGTTAGAACATGTTACTTTAATAAAAATATACTTTATGAATCATTTAGGAAAATATTTAATGAATAATATATTACTAATTATATTCATGTATATTATTTTCTTTAACTTCACGCTGTATCCCGCGTATAGAAGATTAGGCAGAAGGATCCTACTGTTAAGACACTCCGTTCCCGACGTTCCGCCGAATTTTTTAGGCAATCTATGTGTTGAGTGATGATGATAATAAATAATAATACATTCCACCGAGTGGGAATCGAATCTACAACCGTCACGTTTATTCCATTCCAGATTGCGATAGGTCGACCTGTTTAACAAGTATTTTAAACTATGCCTTGTTATTTTTATCTATACCCCCGTTAAAAAAAACACCTTATAAAGAAAAAGACAATAATCTAAAACATACCAATAAAAAAATGAAGGTCAACACAAGCACTCAGTTAGCCTCCTCGGCTTGAACTACAATTAATCGTTAAATAAATCTCCCTCGGCTAACGAGTGAAGAAACAATGCGACAATCGCCGTCGGCCCCTTTCATCTTGACACTTTGTCTCTTATACTTGGGACACTGAGAACTGGTCGTTGGCCAATTATTAATTGATGATGTTATCTATTAAATATATATTAGTTATAACATTGTTGATTTGGGTTGTGATATTTGACAAAATAAAGTTATAAATTTATTTTATTGGGACAAATTAGGTTGTCTTTTTAATGTTTTTTTTTTTCATTTTGACATATTTACAGTTCGACAGTTTCGGGGTAAACAGAGAAGATGTAGTGATAGGTTATTCTGTTTTGCTCATTCTATCTGTTTAAAACATTACAAACGTGGTGCATTTTGTAAGACCAACTAAATAAAATGAAATTATAACATGAAATAATTAAACATATTTTTGAATATAATCCAAAAATTCTAAACCTTGCATTATTCTCATTTAGACACTACCCAGCGAAAACTTATACAAATATTCACATAAAAATATCTTACGGAATAGCGCACTCAAATGTGAAGAAATGAAAAATTACAAAAATATAACAGTTGCCCCTCAATCCCCGCGCTAACATTCAAAAGGTAGAAGAGAAATTCACAGAATGTTGTAATTTTCAGCTTTCTTTCAGCGTCGGGGAGCGAAAACTTCAAGCTTGTGTGTCAACAGGAGGCTTTTAGAATTATTCGGCCTTTTCGAATCCTGCTCGCAAAGGAAATGCTTACTACGAATATATTCTCTTCATATTTCTCTTTCACTATACAATCTAACTATCCTGTTATTTAGATTTGGGTTTTTTGTTGTTGATGTTGTTGTTGAAAGAATTTATATTTTATTTAGTGCTTAACTTAATTTTTTTTTGTTTAATTTTTATGATGTTTTCTTATAATTCGTCATTTAAATAAGAGAAATAAGAAATAATATATCATGTTATAAAAAAATTATAAATAATTTTTTCTGTAATGTCTTCTCAATAATTTATATACTGCTTAAAAAGTGGAAAATATATTTAAAAATCACTAAAACCCCTACAATCTTGTCAAGCAAAAACAAACAAGCGAATCACAACGGCCATTACAAAAGAGCATCACTACACGCGTATTGGTTTTATCGCATGCCGCGGCAATCTGGAGATTTCAGCAAGAGTCGGCCCCCTTTGTTCGTCCTTATTTTTGAAATTATCTGCCAATCGATGGTGGTCGGGCGGCGATCACAATTTACCACGGTGTATCTCAAAGCATAACTTCCTTTGATTACTTACAGTTCACTTTTTATTCTTGAGAACTTCTAAATAGTGAAGAAAGTGAGTATTCATTTAAGTAACACATCTTTGTTTTTTGTTCGTTTCACGCTCTTTCCCGCATAGTAAGCAAGAGGGAACCTCTTATTAAGATACTCAGTGTCCCGCTGTCATTTAATTTTCGAGACAGCGCGTTGAGTGGAGAAATGAAAATAATTTAAATGTATAAATAAATAATTGCCTAGAATAGGAGTCGATTGAATGCGTTTGCAGTCAGAGGCTTTCCCACTCCACCATGATAGATTAGACTGTATGATTTAATAAAAGCTTGACTGATTCACATTAATTTGTCTTGGTGTAGGGATAAACAAAAATGATCAATTTTTTTGTTTAGCTATTGCTATGAAAATAAAATATATTTAATTTTTTAAATTTATGTTGTTGTTATAAGTATATAACAATGCACTCAATATAATAAATGTTATAATTATGTTATTTTTTCAAATAATGTTTTTTTTTTTTTCAGGTAATAGTTTGAAACGAAATGTGTGACTTTGAAGAACCCGAGTCATAATTTCTTCATGTTTGATCAGGTAAGTTTTATTATACTAAATAACATAAAGAAATTGTTTACTTATATATTGTACCAACTTGGAGATTATGACATTAGCAAATTACAGACGTAATTACATGCTTAAAACAAAAAACTTCAATTGCAATTTTAAAAAAAAATGGAAATAAGTATATTGACTAAATAAGTGACATAACTATAAGAACAAAAGTTACTTTAACAAAAAAACTGTAACCCAAATAAAATTGATATTCAAAGACCCCCCATAACTTTTACTGTATTTCAAACATTTATATGAACACACCAAGTTAGTTCAAATAATAACTATTATTTATTATTTCCTCACGATTACCTTCCACAATTATTTCATTAGATCTCTAATAAAAATGTTCAACTTTCAAACTATTCCCTAATAGTTTCTAAGTGTAGGCCCCATACGGATATACTACGTATAATATAAACGCTTTATAATTCCTATCTAAAACAACAAAGTTGTTTGATTGCTTGTTAAATCTCAGTTTTATTGTAGAATTTTATATTTGTACTACACTATCACCATTTTAAATGGACTTGGACAAGGAACTTTTAGTATGAAATCGAAGGTCTATCAAGTCTGGTAGAAGTCTATGGTGGCAATAACATAGTATTCTTTATGTCTTAATAAGATATTTATGATTGTTTTTCTAACGTTCGAGTTAATTGTTTCTAAATGTATCGTAAATTCTTTTTAATGAAGTAAATGCTTAAGAATGATGGGTTATAGGTTCGTTTCCCATTTGGAGGAATGATTATATTAAAAAAAATAGCATTGTGGATACATTCGACATTTAGTGTCAAATTTCACTGCCCAATTCTCTATATCCCTTAAATGTTTAGTTAGTTAGTAGGTAAACTTATCTCTTGCAATATACTTGAAGTTAAAATAAACAAAAAAATCTTAAACATTCTTAGATTTAAAAGAATTTTTATTTTAGTAAAACCTAGAAACCAGAAAACCGAATAAAAATCAATAAAAAAAATAAAAATACGTGTTGAGATATTGGCAGATCTTTAGCCATTTACTAATTACTATCCCGTACGAACCTTTGTGGGTAACGTGAACGAAAAATGCGGATTTGGTCAGTATCGAAATCATCTAAAGGAGAATTAAAGGATTGGGACTAGTATACACACTCGTAGGTCATTTTCAGTAAGCTTGGATATTAAGCTTTAATGTTCTAATTTGAGCTTTAAATTTGTAAATTTCAAAGAAAATTGTAGAAAACAAAAATATTATATAATGTATCTGCCCATTTTAAACAAAGTGAGGATACAGAATCCATGTCTATTTTTTTTAATGCAATTCCGTCACCGTTGCACTAAATGAGCGAGTGTACCAATTAGATCGCCCTTTGTCTACTTTGCTATGTGCGGGATGCAGCGTGAAGCTAAAAACGAAAACACCATAAGTGCACGTTGAAGTTATTATTAAAGAAATAAAATTAATAGAACATATGTTCATAGGAATATTCCTATTAACACCAATAGAAGCTCAAGAATTACAAAATTTTCTAATTAACCCAAAAATATTTTACAGCAATAAAAAAATCTCATCGATTCATAAATCGTGACCGCCAATCAACTCTAAGCTTCTGCTTTTATCGCTGACCACCTAGACCTACCGTCGCCGGCCGTGGGAATCCCACCAGCATTTGTGTCACATTACCATAAACTAATACCATATAGTACCTGAGGCCAACGCGCAGCTGTAACAGTGCTGAACAGAAGTGGATATCTAAACACTAGGTTCCCAAATCCATTCTACCTATCCTGTTATGTGCGGGATACAGGGTATATAACAGTATACATACATTTTCTGTGGACAAAGCGTGTCGTTGAGTTTTTTAGTGTCGTATCGCCCGAATACGAGAAAGCAGACTATCCCCGCTCGAAAACGGAGTATTCTGACACTAAATTCTCTCTGCCTACCCAGTGACTCCGAAAAAATCCTAAACCTACATTAATTTTAGGCATGTATAACCACCTTTACCCGACGTGCCTTTAAAAAAGATCCACAATTTCGAAGAGCGCACCGCTCTCGACTTCCATATTGAAATACGAACCTGAATGCGAATTAACCGTTAAATAAATAATTATGGCATCATCAGGTTTTTCGCGGTTCGTTTGGCTTAGTACTAAACTAATGATTTTTTTCAATAGCTTTCCCTATATTACTAGATTATTGTAAGAATATTTTACATATTATAAATCGCCGGTTATATGAAATGTGAGAAGGGTTCGGTTTAATAACGCGTTTACTTGGTACGTTGGTGCTTACAAAAATTATGGAATTTCAGGTAGGTAAATATTATCGAATATATATCGTGATGTGGGAATATTAAATTTATATTATATTTTTTATTTTAAAATTCGTTTTGGTATTTCAGATTTATTGAGCATTAGTGAACGTTGATTTAATATGTAAAAATGGTTTTTAAATTTAACTATCTTAGATTTATTATTAAAGTATAAGTACAACATAATTATTTTTAATCCCTATTATATTTCTATACACGGTTATAGTAACAAAAAAATAAGTGTATCTGTGAATTACTAACGAAATTATATATGTCAGTATTACAATTCATAAAAGAAATCCTATTATAATATATTGTTTGAGAAACTTGTTAAAAATATAAATTAAACTTTTAATTTTGATTAATATATCGAAATTATTCGTTGAGTAACGGCACTAAACGCCGCACGTTGCCAAGCAAATCCAAAATCTATAGGAGGTAAATTATGAGATTATAAAGATACCCCCAAATAGAGTTTGAAGTCATAACTACCGATTACGTCAAACGTGTTAAGATGTTGCAATCAATAGATATTAAATTATTAATATTAATAGGCTACAATATAATTTAGCACCACAGACAACTAATGATTCGTGCATAGACGCATCGATGTTTTTGTCTCTACTATGCATATTATAATTAAGTCGTTGACCTCAGTTCTAGCATAGAGTATTATGTCATCATATAAATATAACTAATATAATAACTACTGGACTGCACGATTCTATGCACCAAAGTATGTTTTTTTACAGCTTCATGCTTTTTTCTGCAAAGCAGGATAGGCAGAAGGAACCTAGTGTTAAGACACTCAGTTTCTCTCTCCTCTCCGTTTCAAAATATTTTCCGCCGAGTGAGAATCATTATACCGTTCTGCAACAGGGTACGTGTATCGGTGGGAAGTCATATTGTTTTTAATAATACCTATTATGTAAAAAGATGATTACATTTATTTTAAGAAAGTAAATAGGAAAAGTGATTTCCATATGTTTAGCCTACTGATTTCTTATATTAAATTTAGTATATTAAATTTAAAGTCATTATTGACCTCGGCCTCGCTTTATACCTTTCTTCATAAAAAAGTTACGAATTTAGATGGTAATAGCTTATAAAGAACCCATAACCATCCCAGACTTGCAACGCATGTCCCAATTACAAATCCAGCATACCAAAACCCACCACCAAAAATATTAAATCTAAAAACACCCCTTTTATTCCATTTCCATCCTCATGTTATATCTATTTTGGTAGCAATTTATAAAATAAAGAAACGCGATCTTTTCTGCATACGAGGGTTGCTCGAACGCTTCATAAATCTACGACCAAAGAGTTGTAAATTCCGGAACCAACCCCTTACGTAGTGATGTATGGCGACCGTTTTAACTTGGCCCCTTCATCCTCTGTTTATAGAATAATGATAGATTTAGTAAATTCACATTGGTTTGTAAGTTTTAGTTATAAGAGATGATTATTTTGTAATTAAGCAAATATAGTCTAGTGGCAAGACGAACCGCGGCGTAGAGTTTCGCCACTTGACCATGTCTGAAAAATAGCAAGTGGGGAACGAGTAGATTGTACCCTGCTATATGCGAAATAAAAACAATTAGTAAGGCCATCGTGTCTCTTGGCGCAGTGTTAATATAATAAACACATTCCGTTAATCATTTTTCTCCTGATTTTTGAGACCTTGCGTGTTTGGTGGTGGAATTCAACGTCCCACTTTATGTTGTCCTGCGAGTGGGAAATCGAACGTACAACCATCATGCTTACAAACATATATTGTACCGCTGCGCTACAATGTATTATTAAGGATAATGTATGAAGAAGATATAAAAGAATACCGTACAAGTAGAAAATGAGGTTATTTTTACTTACAACCC
>HE670942.1:0-22223 GCA_000313835.2 Heliconius melpomene melpomene
ACTCATTTTAAATATTTTGTAAGTTTACATATATAAAGGTGATTATGAAAATTAAAAAATGTTTTAATAAATTCTTTTTTTTTGTTCTGTCATCCCCAAAAAAATACACAACATTTAAAGTGTACAAATAATACTGATGAGAAATAATGCTCCTTGCTATTTATTATTTTTTATTTATTAATAACAATATAAAATACTAGGAGAAAAACTATATGAAGAATATAATGTAGAAAACAAACACAAAATTTTCTTCTCTCCAATAAAATAAAAAAACTGAAAAAATATTCTAATAGTTTTTCTTTCATCAAATGTCAAAAAAATTAAAATAATACTGAACTAGCAATTCGAAATATTATGTAGCTAGCTAGTTTGAACAAAAACTTTAAAGTGAATAAAAGAATCGTTTGCTATTTTGTATAAATCGAAAAAAAAACAACATAAGCTTTATAGAAAAACTCGACAACAAAAGGAGTGTACAGTAAGACTGAATAAATATCTACGTTTTCATAATACATGCATATGCATACATTTGCAACAATATGCAGGTTGAATTGTGAAGCTCGACATGAAGCCGAGTGTACGAAACAAAATGAGCGTTGTTTTTAACCGGACGAGCTTGTAACGTTTAACATTGTTAATATTATGCTCCCTCACGCTTTGTACGAACTCGCCGCCATTTTACTTTAAAGTGAAATGCACGTTTCAGGTATTCGGAACAGTTCCCACAGGCAGCCACGCAGTGCCTGCATATTTTCAGGGACAGAGTACCCTCTTCCCTACCCACCCGGTGTCGCTGTAAAGGCCAGTAAGGCTAACAGCATTAAAGTCAAGTCCGAAAAAAAAAAAAAAAAAAAAATACAGGTATTCGGACCGTTTGTCACGTCCGTGCTGACTAAAAAATTTCAGCTAAATTCATATATGATATATGATATGTATACATTGGTGCTAAATTCATATATTTTTGTTACGGATATATAAAGCAGACAAAGCCGCGTGTGGGTTAGTAACTCACACCTGGCTTATATAATAATATCAAAATAACAGATTTTATTATTTTACTCTTCACTAATAATCACGGAAATGGGTGAGATTAATCTCATAAATCTCTCGCTTTAATCCATCTCGTAATTCATGTCTGAAAAATTAAAAATATTCCTTTCTTTACAAGGACTTTCCTTTCCTTTCTCGCTATTTCTGTTAACGTAATAATTTCTATTAATGAAAACAATATTTTTGAGGAAAATTTTATATATTTTGATATACAGCAGGTATACTTTTTATATGCTTATATATAAATTATAATTAATAACTATTTATATGCTTATATATAAATTTTAAATACAGAAGTCTATGGTTCCATGAATCGCAGAGAAAATCAAGCTTCTAAGCCAACGCAATCAAAAGCTTTAGACTTATGCCGAGTATCAGAGTAGACAGAGTAATAGAATCTTATGTAGTACAATACGACACTCCTTTCTCCACATTTTCGAGACATTACGTATTAAGTGGCGGAACTTTATTTATTAGATTGGTATAATGAAAATAATTTAAAAGAGATCATTCCCCCGAGTTGAGATCGAACCCACCACCATCTTGCGTACAGTCAAACTTCATTCCAGCAAAACCTCTACATCCGTCTATAAATTTTCATTTAATAATTTAATTATGTGATGACATAACACATTGAAAATACAATATATTTTATCAATGCTCTACGTGACCCATATTTAACATAACACCTTACATAGTAATGGAAAATAAATGACCTCATTTACTGGAATAATGCAAAATTGACATTATCATTTACATATGAATAGGTATATGTAATTACAATACATCACAAAATTAGAGAGCGATTTCATTTTGTCCACTAATTTATAATATATCATCATAAATATATGTTTTATGTCATGAAAAATGTATAGTACATTATAATATACATATAGTGGCATCATTTGTTTTTATTCAACGATTGCCCGCGACTTTGTCTGCGGAAAAAGACATTATACATGTAAAATGGAAAAGTAAATTTTTACCGTTCCCGTAATCACTTCTTCTTCACACACTTCTTAATTTACCTACAAGCCAAATGTCAACTTTATAAGTAGGTACTTTTAAGCTTTTTAAAAATATATATTTCATACCTAATTGTAACTGTCTGCAGTCTGTACATGAAGGAGACATGAGAAAATCTGTTACTATAAGCATTTATCAATGTAATAGAACTCAGAACAATAATTTAATTTTTTTTATCAGTTTGTCAGTTTGTGCACGCTAATTTCATAAAAGGCTTAACCGATTTAAATGTAGTTTTAATCATCGCCGACGAAGCCGCGAGCTGTTCGCTAGTATTATATAAATCTTATACTGTAAAATACAATCCCCACATAAACTAAAACAACAATAGTTTTTATGAATAGATTTTGTTTGAAATCGTTACTTTTTGTTACTACAATTACACAACATTGTGAAAGTAAGTTAATATAGAGCCTATAGAATTGAAGAAACTTATAACGAGTGCTTATAATACGCAATACAGTTATATAAACAATTATTTATTCATTTCAATTTCATTGCGTTTCTATTCTATTTGTATTTCTTTATACTCTTAACAAATGCAGTACCGTTCATTTGAAGTCGGTTTATCCGGTCGTCTAGTTCTCTATTCTTTCTATTATTCTCTACTGATAACATAGAAAAATATTCTTTATATCTTCATATAAGAATTATTAAAATATTAGACTATGAGACTTTAGTAAATAACGCATTAACGATAGCTATTCTTTGTGATCTTTGACGATTCTTTATTGAATCTAAAATTCAGTACCAGTTCTACTGTAAGTACAACTATGATTTAGTTCTAAGAAACTAACTGAACTTTAAAATGTAAAGATTTTGCTGACTGAAAATAAATAAATATTTTTGGTGGCATATAAATAAATGAAAAATTTCATCTAAATTCGTTCAGTCGTTTTTGCGTCCTGTCATACTGATCATCCTGGTAAGGCAATCTGGTTGACAAAATGACAACTTAGTTTTATTTTTATTCAACACTTGCGCAAATTTCCAAGTATATTGAACTTTAAGAATTAGATGAAATAGCAATGCAAGAATTTTTTTCATGTACATATAAATGGTTACCGATAAAACTAATAAAATCGTGTTAAAAAATTACAATAAAATCCCTAAATTAAAATTTTGATAGGAAATTCTTACATATACTGTTTTCAGTTCTAGTGTATGCTATATACGTTTACAGCTTTGATGATATTCACAGTGCTAGCGAAATGCTATAACAGCAAACACTTTAAATGCAAATCACGACAGAGTTAAACCCGCGCCGCATTGCAGCCTCGTTACTCAGAATTTTTAAAACAACTGACTAACACCTCTACGACTCTTGATTTTTAATGTTTCAAATCTTGCATTCTAACGTTAACCAAAAAATAATATTGCATAATTTATTGTATTTTAAATGCATTTTTATTGAAACACTTAGAAAGAAAATAATGCATATTCTGGTCTTAGATGATGGATGGATGGATGGAGATGGATGAGGAAAGGCGTATCATGCGCACCAGTCCCTTAGTGGTGCCTTGGATTGGCATTGATGAGACATAAACAAAACAGAGCTGGTACCGCGAAAAATGAATGCTGTGGAGATGCAATCTCTTCGTACGTTATGCTGAGCCAGGTTAGCTGATCGAATTCGTAATGGAATGAACAATGTTCTCAAGTAGTTGGAACGAGTGATGAAAAATTGACAAAAAGGGGATTTAGGGGAAAAGGGAGTGGCAAGAGAGATAGAGGGCCGTTGACCTTCAAAAATATAGCGTCAAAGGTATTGGAAGAAGGTATCAGCGGATAATTAAAAAATTAAACACAATGTAATATAAGACATACTCGTAAATTTATAGTATTTATAGTACAGTATTAAATAAAATATATGAAATAGATTATATATACGACGTACGTATATATGATATACATATTTATATGACTATATTGATACAAATGTTAGTTGTACTGTGGAACTTCAGGCAACTTGCTGCCGGGTGTGGATTGGAGAGTAGTCTTAATAAGAATGCGAATAAACTAACATAGCAAAACAAAACTTTATAACAATTCTTGAAAACTTTCTTAAGGATTAAAAATACCAAAGACTTTTCTATCGATATTTATAAAAACCAGATCTGTTTTTGCTTTTCTTTGCTATTTGACAAACTATATTTTAAGCACTATTTCGCAATTGAGCAGTTTACTAGTGTTTTGTTCATAAACATTTAAAATTATTACTTTATATTGTAAAACTAATGATCAAATACTTTAACAAGTTGTGCTCAGTTTTCGTCCACTAAAAGGTCGTGAGAACAAAAGTTAATCTCTCAGCTTGCGTCAGGGCGGGGCATAAATCTTTTCGGGGCCATTACTTCAGCACAAACGATATCGCGTCACCGATGTCCCGCGAGGCTATTTTCTACCATAAATATTAAACTATTCAAGAATTCACCTAGACTGTTTGAGATGAAATCTAATTAAAAATACGTATAATTTTTATTATTTTATAAATTTTACTTAATATAAATTACCTTCTCTATATTAATATAATTATCTGTTTTTACATACAATTGTATAAATATACATATATGTTCCATTTGTATAATAATGTAAATTTATTTTAAATTGAAATATTTTTCTTATTTACACATATTTTTAATTTATGTATATAATAATAGATATAATAAGAAGAATATTTAGAATAATATAAGAAGTTTGGTATCGGAATTACGTTTACAAATCGCAACAATGTTGACAATGGCTTCATTAAACACACTTTGTATGTAATGGTTCAAATAAAAACATTTCTGTTGTGACAGTTATAAATTAATACACTTCACTGCAGACGGCTCGATTTTATATTTACTTATCGAGTTATCGCCCATTTTTTATGAGTACTATAAGAGAAATAAATAATAAATATTTTTATTGAGAAGAAAGATCAACAAAAATTGCGCTTGTTCCTACAAAACAATTTTTATTTTAGAGTTTTAGAAAATAGCTTCATGTATATGTATAATATATATCAAACTTTAAATGTCGAAATTGTTAAAAAAATATACACATACTTTAAAAAAACATACATCTTGCGTCTTAAGCACTTAAAACATTTAAAATTTCTTTACAAAAGTACCTAGGTTGCTTGTGACCATTGTGACGTCACATGTTTGTTACATTTACATTCATTTTTATATTTTTCACTGAATACCACTTGTCTGCTACAATAAAAACTCCCAAAAGTTATTTATTCACGTTCCACTTCAAAATAGGAAAATGTTGGGTTCAGTTAGTTTGTAAGAATTCAATGCTTGTATTAAAAAACATGTATTTTTATGACGGGTTTTGGTAACATTTACTGTTTTATTATTATTTATAGTTTTATGGCCACGTACGTAGGCTTTCAGTACTGCTTCTATGCAAATGTCGTCAAGTGAAATATTTTTCTCTAGGCATACATTTTGCAGGTTAGGCCCAAACCTATACTTGCCGACATAATCTAACCACTCTCTGTTCTCTACTCTTTTTATATAATGAAATAAAAATATCTCTACTTTAAGAAATATATGTTTCATGGCATAATTATATTTCACTACACTAATACAGTCGACAACTCTTCCCAATACATTAAAAAGATTTTTTTGTTTGCTGTATTGAATACGCTCAATACACATCCTGTTCATTACATTGTTTTAAAATTAAGAATTAAATAAATTATATAATTTATTAAGAATTAAATAAATTATCTATATATATAAAATCGAAAGGTCACTCACTCATCACGAAATCTCAGAAACTATCCGTGCTAGGAATCTCAAATTTTGCATAGGAGTTATTTATAGGACGTAGGTGCTCGCTAAGATGGGAATTTGCAATATTCGACTTCTAAGGGGTTGTTTTTGGGGTCCAAAGCTTGTATGAAACTTCGTTACTACAAATGCTAGGAAATTCTCAAATTTTGTATAGACGTCACTAGGACGTAGCCATGGAGACAGAAATTAATAATAACATACTTCACGCGGGTGAAACTGCGAGAGGGCCGCTAGTTCTTAATAAATTCAGCTATTACAGCGCGTGGAATACCATATATTGTAGAAATAAAATCCTTGTTACATCGTAAGGTGAAAGGTACAAAATATGTGATTTTTATCGTATTCTACAAGGAAAATAAAGAATTTAATAACAAATTTCTAATACATAATATAAAGTTATGGTAAAGATACGACATCCAACTTTTTCATTTTGTCCTTTATATACGAATAAACGCTTACGTTACAACTTTATCTATACTTTAGAAACGTAAAAGTATAGAGCTTTTATCAGTTATAAAAAGGTTACCTATGTAGTGTGAATAAAAATATTTTATACTAGCGACCCTATTGCGGCTTCGCCCGCTTTTACTACTGGATTATTCATATAATGTATGTTTGCAAAGCACTTAAGATAATGTGAAAATTAATTAAACCCTAATGCAACCCGCATTTTCGTAGTTTCAATAAGGATTTTCCAATTGTTTTACACAGCAAGGATTTTTTAGTAGGTACCGTAATTTTAAATCTGTGCTACTAATCTTTTCAAGTACTTATTAAAATATATTTAAATGACTATTTTTAGATAGTTAAATGACATTAAATAATACATTCAACTCGAATTATCCAATACGTGCAAACGCATCTAAATCTTCGTTGCTATAGAGGCAGGCGGGTTTTTTTTTCGAGCTTGTGGTTGATGCTGAAGAGGGTATTCTGTCCCTGATGAAAAGCAAGCACTACGTGGCTGCCTGTGAGGAAAATTAAATAGAATGCGTCGGCCGGGAATTGAACCCGGGCTGCCCGCGTGGCAGGCGAGCATTCTACCACTGAACCACCGATGCGTGTAAGGCAGGCGGGCGCGGCGGACTCGCTTGTATAAGCATAACGTCGCGAGGCGCGTTTCGCAGCAAGGATTTTTTGATATTGTAACAACTTCTAAAGTACTTATTAAAATGAAAAACAGAAAAGACAGTTTTGATCTACATTAAATGGCCAACGTAACTAATATACTTATTTATATGCTGAGAGTAAGGGATAAGTGAAACTTGACTCGATGCAGTTGATGAGTGAACGGCGTGATGTGTCAATAATTAAATGCGTTTTTCTCTAAAACTATTGCCAATTTCGAAATAGTTTAAAAAGCAATTTTTATCTTCGTTTAACGTAGAAATTTAATAAAGTATTTTAAAGGATAAGGATTAATACCATTATGGAAAAATATCGCTCACAATAAAAATATATTGAAATTACTATTTTTAGACAGAAATATGATCACTACACGTTATTCTTAAAAGATACGAATATGCCATCGCTGACTTTTTTGTAGATCTTATTAAGAGGAACAATACTCCAGTACATTTTTTTCATGTAGTATTTACCATTAAAGCAGCGCATGCGCCAAAGTGTCTCAGCGGGTAGGACTTTATACACATTTATCGTATTTATGTTAATTTACATAAGAATGTACAAATAATAAACTATATATAAACCTTCCCTGAGAAATACTCGACCTAATGGTGAAAACTGCATCCAAATTCGTTGGGTGGTTTAGAAGAAGAAGAGTTAGAAAGTTCAGACAGACACAAAAAGCGACTTTGTTTTATAAGATATAGGATAGGATAATAAATAATGATAAAATAAAAAATCTAATAAAAATGATACCTTAATCTAATAAAGAAAATATAACTTAACTATTTTATATAAACAAAGGTATACAAAAAATCTAACAGTATCGGTTTTACTCTTTTAAAGCAACAAAACTCTACTTTAGGTTGGTTAACCCGTAATCCTTTTAATGGATTTGTAGCTGAGGTTAGACTTTTCTTTACAATATTCTTGGACCAAAGAATGTGTAAAAACAAACATGTGTTTTCTTAGGATTCCCTTTGAATTACCTTGACAAATTCTTTTTATCATAGTAAAAATCAGGAGAAAAAATGTATGTATATAAGTAAAACAAAATTGTCTACAACAGAGAACTTTTCAACAAATTTAATAAATTATATCACTTGGTTTTACCGTAACACCGTAATATGCACATGTATAAATATATCTTATGTAAATACAAAAAAAGTAATATTTAGATACAAACGAATAAATTATTTCAATTTTAAAATATATTTAAAAATTTATTAATTCCACACGAGCAAATAAAACGAGAGAGATATTATAATTGTAAAGTAAAATGCATATCAAAATGTCATCCGAGTGTTTAAAACCTGTTGACCTATAACCGTAATGTGATTATAAAGTGCCTTTAATTCAAGCTAAATGTGTTTGCGAGTAAATACAGGCGTCTTTTTCGGCAAACGAGCGCCAGTTCATATACGAACGGTAATGAATTTAAATGTTTTACGTTGTTCATTGTTTGTTATCTTTCCTTTGTAAAACACTAAAATGTCTGACGTAGAAATGTTTTTCTCCAATTTAGTTTTTTAATAATGCAAATTTCATTTGCATTTCGTATTTTTCTTTTCAACTTCACGCTGTATTCCGTATGTAGCAGGACAGACAGAGGGAGCCTAGTGTTAAGACACTCCGTTCCCCACTTTCCGCTTAATTTTGCAGGTATTGCAGAACTCAACGCCGCGGTTTGCCTCGATACTAGAGCGCAGAAATGGAAATATTAACGTAAATAAATATTTCACTTCCTCGAGTGAGCATCGAACCCACAACCGTCGCGTTACAGTCACACCTTTGTGCCACTACGCCACGACGGTCTCATAGCAACATACGAGTAAATATACGAAAATGTCTACACATGACATATAGTACCACTTGTTATTGCATGTAGGTAATACATTTTGCCTATACTCCATCGAATATAAATTGCTAACAATTTAGTCGCCGTATAACCGCGATGACAGGATGTGGCTCGACGTGACGTGAACGTAATTCATCACAAGCTATCCTAGTTTGTCATATTGCTAGCATATTTTTAGTCAGCTACATATTTTTTTTTAAACTAAAATTTAAATAATTTGAGGCAATAAATAATTGATGAGCATAAAACACCTCTATGGGAGACTAAGAATACATTAATAAATACAATCACTTTAATATTCGCAACTACTTTCACCAATAGCTATTCTTTAAAGTGCATGAATATATGCATGTATGTATTTACGTAAGGGTTTCTCGTTGCTTTTTATAAGAAAAAATGATAAATGTATTAGTATTTGCGCCATTCCGTTTTTAATATAATCTGAGCTCACACCTGAATATAATATATTTTATATAATATTTTGGATTTCATTATTCTTTACGTCGTTCCATTAAATATAACCAATTAAAGTTTTAAGTTTTCATTAATTTTGATATAACGTGTCTTTAATAGAGACTGATATATTGCATTTTGTGGCGACGATAAAAAAACAGAGTGCTATTAAATAGGCTCCTTACTTCATCGTTCTATGATATGGTGCATTGTATATATTATATTTGCTCAACGCCTCCACAATTCGGCAGAAAATGGGAAACGAAGTGTCTTAACACTAAGTCTTAAATATCATCCACACCATCTGGATATGTGGCACTCCACTACTGTGCGGTTTCGTAGAAATTTCCTTCCACGCGCCACCGAACTGTAGAATGGCCTACCCGCGGCAGTGTTTCCAGGTCGGTACGATATGGGTACCTTCAAGAAGCGCGTCTATCTCCACCTGAAAGGCCGGCAACGCACCTGTAGGTCCTCTGGTGCTGCACGGGGTCGTGGGCGGCGGTGATCACCACCAGGTGACCCGAACGCTCGTTCGCCTTTTTTTTCCATAAAAAAAAACAAAAGTTCCCTCTTGATGCCTCTTCGCGTGCCTTTTGATTTTTTTGTACTATATCAGCTTCAAAAACATCCCTAGACATTTATCTTGAAACTGGTAACATTTTTTAAATAATAAGCCGCATTAATGACAACTGAACAATAGTAATTTCTATGTTTTAATTTTTTTTGTACACGGAAATCCATGTACCTGTATAGTTGTACGCTACATAACCTTACACGGGAAATCGACGAAAATTGTGAGAAAAAATTATATTAAAAACACATATTTTAATTTTAGAAATATACTTGAATACTTAAATCCAGGTGCCGTAATGGCACAGAGGCAGTTCAATTGTAAACGGTTGTGGGTTCGATTCTCACTTGGAGTAATGAAATACTTAATATTGTCATTTCCTCCAGAATTCGGCGGAAAGCTGGTGAACAGAGTATCCAAACAAAGGAAAACTTTCTACCTGCGCTTCCTATTTTCTTGTGAATGTCTCTGTAATGTCGTTTTGTCACTAAGTTCTAAATTCAGTTGTTTACAAAAGAAAATTCAAAAGCGCAGGCGAAGGTTATTTTAGAACTATTTAAGTTTATTTAGGTCCAAATTTCAAGAAAAAATTACCATTTTTCCATACATGTTATTTTTAAAAACGACATTTGGTGAAACCGAACAGACCTGTGACAACCATATCCCTCAAAGACGTCGCTCAATCACTAAAAGAAAATGGATAAAAATAAACGGCCAAAAATAAATATCAACGTTATATAAATGTATAAATTGAATAAAATTACAAAACGTTGACATTTTCAACCATTTCTCATTAAATGTTAAAGGAAAATATGAGTGTCACATAATTTCAGGTTTTTCTTTACAATTTACATCTTAAAGGAAAACTGTATGCGACGGAAATGAGTCGCCACGTCCTCGAGGAAACGTTTGAGTGGGAGGAAATTGAGTTGCATCGTGTGAGGCGATGTTCGCAAAATTAAACTATAAAAGAACGACTATATTTCGTCAAATAAACTACAAGAGGATATCATCATCATCATCATCATCAAATCAGCCTCTTCGGGTCCACTGCGGGACATAGGCCTCTCCTAGGGTGCGCCAAAGAGAATATAAATCTCAAAAATATACTGTTAAAAAGAAAAATTAAAAATGAAAGGTCTTTCTTGTCTTTTCTGTATAATAATTCATCACAAAACAAAAGATAACAATATGCAAACGATCAGACAGATCGTACTGAATATTATTCAAACGATAATGATTTATTAGACACTAGCGCTCTGGCTTTGAGCCAGTAACTATTATATAGTACAATAGAAATATAGATTTATTTACTTGTAGGTTTAAATATTTTAAAGAATTATTTATATATATTTATTAAATAGTAATTTTCCAGGACGAATTAAAAAGTGCCAAAAGTAAAAGTTTTATTGAAGTCTTTTTAATTAGTTATACAGTTGTTTATCTTCATTTCAGAAAAAAATATTTATCTATATATATAAAATCGAAAGGTCACTCACTCATCACGAAATATCAGAAACTACATATGCTAGGAATCTCAAATTTTGCATAGGAGTTATTTATAGGACATAGGTGCTCGCTAAGACGGGAATTTGCAATATTCGATTTCTAAGAGGTTGTTTTTGGGGTTGAAAGTTTGTATGAAACTTCGTTACTACAAATGCTAGGAGTCTCAAATTTGACATGGACGTCACTTGTAGGACGTAGGTACTCATGGAGACAGAAATTAATAATAACGTAGTTCACGCAGGCGAAGCTGCGACCGGGCCGCTAGTTATGTATAAATATAAGAAGTAACTAACTTTAGAAGACAATTACTGACCTAAGATTTAAATAATATGAGTATTCATAAATAAAAAATATGTTTTTATTTATTAAAATAATATATGTTTAACTAAAACTGTAAAAAAATAGTTTGATTATACATAGATATATTTATCATCTTGTCTTCAACAACAAGAGAGAGCATAAATTTACTGAAGTACATCCTACATAAACAATTTTCATACAATATAGCTGTTATAAAGTAAAACAACACTGCTCTAATTTTCTTGACAAAAGCTTTATTCATTCCTTTATACATATAATTTAGTGAGATTCTGTGGTGGTGGTTCGGCGCAAGGGTGTGACTGTAACGCGACGGTTGTGGGTTCGATCCCCACTCGAGGAAGTGAAATATTTATTTACATTTCCATTTCTTCGCTCTGGTGTCGAGGCAAAGCGCGGCGTTGAATTCTGCCACTCAACACGCAATGCCACCAGAATTCGGCATTATTTTATTGATTAACATACTTACTACATAAAAATGTTTTTCTCAACATATTTTAATTCCTTAATTCCAGATTTATAACTAAAATAAGTTGAAAATTCTATAAATATATTAGTAACGTGTATTAAGACTCAAAGACATAACATAACAGTGTGTGAAACACATTAGCCATTGCCACGAACGCTGTTGTGGTTTCACCGTTTACTTATACGAGAGTGTTATGACGATAGGAAAACAGTTATTTTTACGTTCTTTACGTTTTGTTTCATTTGTCCGTAACGTGTGCACTAATGAAAGTATAAAAGCCAATATATAGTGTGAATTTAGGTAAAAGTGACTAAAATTAATTAATATCCAATCTAAAAGTAACACTAAAGGCTAAAAATCTTACAACTTTAAATTAAATAACCGTTCAAAATGTCCACTGTAATTTAAAAAATATTTCCAGTATTTCTTATTATATTTCCAAGTAAGCTAAAATATGAAATTTACAAACGGATAATTTAAAGTTCAAAAGCGTGTCGTGTCAAAAGTGATTAAAATCCATTGAATTGTAGTTACCAACTACTTTACAGAAGAAGTAAGTTTCTCTCTTTAATAAGGTTGTTAGAAGAGCTCTAGAAGTCGTAAGCCGTACGTTCGCTACAATTCTATATTGAAACTAACTTTCTCAGTAAACACTTCTTCCGCTTAAAGAAAACTCCTAGAATAGACTGTAGAACTTATTGACTATTGGTTTATGAACTGTAATAACTATAATAGTAGAAAATATTTTCAATTATTTGAAATTTATATACTGTTAGGAAACTCGTGTAAAAGAGGGTAGATGTACTTACGTGAAAAGACTATAAAAGCAATAGAATTGTGTCAATCGGGGGCAGTTGCTTGTTGGCAACGGCTTCCTACTTCTAACACTATTTAAAAATCAAATCAGCTTCACGCTGTATCCCGCACACAGCAGGGTAGGCAGAGGGAAACCTAGTGTTAAGACACTCCGCTCCCCACTTCCTGCCTAATTCTGGAGGACTTGCGTGTTGAGTGGCGGAAGTCAACGCCGCGAGTGGGAATCGAACCCAAGCAGGCAATAGGCAATTGCAATAGTACTTATTTTTTTAAATTCATGCATAGATAGACTTCTGATTATTTATGACCGTTTAAAGACAATGGTATTGAAAATGAGAAATATAATTTGAAATAGACAAATACTATCACGATAAAATAAATTGCAAATACCAGCTCGTATTTTGCAGTAATACACAATATAAAAGTACAATTTACTTAGTACAATGACACATTAATAACAAAACCATTCCCCTCGGTATTTTCTAGATAAATCACTCAAATACATCTTTGAAAAGAACAATATAAGCACGCTCGTTAAATCAGTACGTGAGAAACGATCAAAACAATTTCAAAAGGCTTCTTTGTTACCTTTTTTGATCTATAAAGTAAATAATATTTGACGTAATACAACAGAATGTCAGAAGACAAAATATATATTAGGAGAGTGCCTTTTTTTCTACATTATTCATGACAGAGAATCCAAAGTGTTTGCGTCTTTCTTTTTGAATGGCACAGCAAATTCTTTCTGGCAACACATGGATGGATATTAGAATGGATTTTCTCATGAATATTTTCTTACTTTCTTTATAAATATTAAAATAAAAGAATATCATCCGTCTTACGATTTACGATTCATATTAATATGAAACGTTCGAAGTTTTAACACAAAGTTTTAACACTTACATGAAAAATACAGTTGTTGTTCAGTATCTAACCATACTTGCGTTCCTCACTCGGGAGAATGAGTAATCCAAAGGTAAGTCAAAAAGTCAAAGTGCAGCGTTAAGTTCCGACAATCAATACACACGTATGATGTACCTACATATAAAATATGTCAAGTATCAAATTTTCGCGGAAACTCTTGACAGCAAAGACTATACGTGGAATACAGGGTAACGCTAAACAAGGAGACTTTTCAAGTTTTGTTCAAATTATAAAGAAAATTTACTTTTACGACAAAATTAACTAAATATTATGCAAAAAAACTATCTTTCGACATACGAGTATACCCTACTCGTAGTATGCAAAGTAAATATGCAGATTTTATTCACTAATATTAGTTTTCATTTACTTTTCCACAAAAAAAAGAGTGTGAAAATTATTCTTATTTCAATATAAGCCAAACATATACGCTCCTCTCCCTTGCGGCGAACAATTTCCGTAGTAACTCTAAGCTTATAGCATTTTTCTCTGCGGAACGTCGACCACAAAAATACGACGACACACAGTTGGTCACTTTAAAATATCTTATATTCGATTTTTTTTTTATTTAAGTCTGTAATAAACTAAATTGTGGTTATTTAAACATTACAATTAATTACATTTATGTACTGTTCATAAAGAAAACGTGCCATCTTTTGGTTATGAATGTATCTGATGAAAAAGAAGCTATGTCAAAGATAGAGCACACATTATATTAAGATGAAATCTACTATTACAATATTCTTTCAGGTTAATGATACTAATAATATAAGTATAAAGGAACACTATGTCGCTATAATTAAAATGTTAATTAACATAAGTGGTATGAAGTACAGTTTGATAACAATACAAAGAACTGCATCATGTGGAATTGTGTGAAATAGTAAATGTAGATACTGGCAATACCTTTATCATTCTACTATAGACTTTGTTTTTATAAATCTTTTATATACAAATGTACGTCGTACCTATTATTATTGACGAAATATATTCAAATTGAAATAATTTTTAATTGCGTACCTGAGTCAGTATTCTGATTCCAAAAACAATGTGAATAAAAGAAAATTAGCTACGCTTATAATAAGAGCGCTTCGTGCCAGATAGTTGGCCTGGATTGCTGCCAAATGCTGGATGGTCGTGGCGGCGCATTCAACTCACCTGCTCGCGCTCTGCAAACTTTCATGAGTGTCAATTTTGTAGGTAATATCAACTTTATGCCATCGCTATAGGGTTTTTAATTGAACGGCACGACTCTTGACCTTATAGCCATTAGGACACATTCGACCCGGAATATTCATTAATGTTTTATTAAAATGTTAGGCTTTTCTTGTATGTAATGTGGTTCACATATTATATATATTATTGTACTGTTATGACATCTGTCTAAACATCACCATAGAGAAGGAGCTTTGTTCAGCGTCTCCATGGATAAACTTTAGTTCCTCAGGTTGTACTTACTTGCAATATGATATGAGAACTAAATTTGAACTCAACACTGAATCTCTTTGTGCATTCACTACTTTTTTAAACAGGAACAATCACTCACATAACAATCACATTTATTATAAGTTTTTATTTGAAACTTTTAGAAAGTATTAAATAACAACATATGTAAAAGAACAAGTAGAAACTTATTATTGAGACTATTTATCTGCATATTGTGCACTTTATTTTTCCTTTTTTGTAAATTTATAATATTCTAATATAAATATGTATTTCACGGAGCTTACGTTTAATTTTTATGTTACGTTACGTTTTCATTTTCCATTTTAATACAGTAAAAATACAGACACAATATAATTCTAAAGGACGACGAACGAACTTCAACGTTGAAATAATGGAGTTATCTAATAGCGGTTTAATAGCATTGCAAAATGGAACGCCGACTCTGGCTTTGTTTACGCTTGAAAGCTAAATGAAGCATCGGATCTTTTAAAGGAAAATGGAAAAACAAAATGCTGATTCCCATTGGGGCTTCATCATTTATTAAAGGCCACCTAAAGTGGACGTAAGATAGGCAAAAACGACCACTGTGACCAACTTTCGAGTGAACATTTGCGAAATAGCTTCAAAAAGTAAGGTAGTAAATGAAAAATCTAGTTAAAATGTAGGAAACTACCAAATGAAAAGAACAAAAACCGACATTATTAATATTTGCTGAGCACAATGTATAAATTAAATTGAGACAAGTCGTGGCACACAAGCACGGCTGTAAACGCGATTGTGAGTTTGATTCCCACTTGAAGCAATGCAATATTTAATATTTTCGTTTACTTGCTCTGGCAATGAGGCAACGCGCGAAGTTCATTCCGCCTCAGAATTCGACGGAAAGTAGAAAACGGAAGTGTAAAACACTACACTACACTACTTCTACTAAATACTAGGATCCCGGGTTCCCTCTGCCTACTCTGATATGTGATGGATATAAAAAAAATAATTTATTAATATTGCTATAATATAATGTTATTCATATTGGTATTCAAATTGGTAATTATTGTGTCCTCGTGAATCTCATTACGATATATATATCTCACTCAATAGCATTACACACAAATAATCATATTAATTGAGATTTAGTAAACAATTCATTAATATTACTATGTTTCTAATGACGATATCAATATAACTATTTGTTTAAAATTTGTATGTACTGACATATGTAACATATATTTATTATAAAAACTTTTAAAAATATCAAACTATTATACAGTCTAGATGGGCACTTTGTATTACAGCCCTATCTTTTGCTGGACCGGAACTTTTGCAGTTTTGAAACCTTTTTTATTGGCGTGCGGTTTTTCATCGGTGACTAACGCATTTTGTATTAGGTAATATTTCTATTGCCTAATAGACTAAATGATAGAAATATATAAAAGGAAATTGAAAGAAAGAAAGAAGAGCAGAGTAAAAATACTGTTACTATACAATCTAGACTTTATACGTCTTAACAAAGGAAAACAATAATATTGAGATTCTTAAGGTTTATGAGTGTAAAAATCTAGAGTGAGAAATAATAAATAAATTATTCATAAGACTTCAGCAATAACGAATAATCGAAATTTTCAACACATCAACAAGTATAGCATACCATTCTGCGATCTGAGAAATAATACATTCCATTCATACTCAATCTAGCATTGAAATCCAATATAAATACGAAAAGCCAAACGACAAATAATATCGGTCTTAATACATAGTATTAGAGGTTTATAGTTAAACAATAAGTATTGTTATTTATTTATAATAAAATAGGAATCATAAAAATTTAGTTAGCTCCGCGTGTTAAGACGCTCCGCTTCCCACTTTCCGCCGAATTCTTGAGACATTGCATATTGAGTTGTGGAACTCAAATGCTGACCACAACACCACAGAAAAAAATATATTTCCTCTTGTGAGAGTAGAACCCACAACCTGTTAAACCTAAAAACTGGGAACAGTACGTAAGTATTTATAGTTTTTATAAATTTGTATTAATAATCAATATATATAAAATCGAAAGGTCACTCACTCACTCATCACGAAATCTCAGAAACTACATGTGCTTGGAATCTCAAATTTTGCATAAGAGTTACTTATACCACGTAGGTGCTCGCTAAGACGGGAATTTGCAATATTCGACTCTTAAGGGGTTGTTTTTGGGGTTGAAAGTTTATATGAAACTTCGTTACTACATATGCTAGGAGTCTCAAATTGTGCATGGACGTCACTTATAGGTACTCATAGAGACAGAAATTAATAACAACGTAGTTCACACAGGCGAAGCCGTAGGCGGGCCGCTAGTGTATTCATATTTCGACTGCTTCAAAAAGAAATGATGCCTTTTTAGGTTAAACAAAGGATGAATCTAGAAATATTATTTGAGACAACAGAAAATGTAATTCGAAAATTGATTATTTCAATCAGGGTTTTATTCTCGTCGTTGCCGTCGTCGTTCCATTAAATATTTCCTACAAGAAGACAAAAGTTCACAAGAAGAAAAAAGTTCAGAACAGTCACATTGACTTTTTGGATACTAATGATGACGTCATTAGTATCAATTAATTAAGAACTTTATACTACAACTAGAGAGTTACATACGTAGACGTATGCGTTTTAGGAAATAAAACATTTGTGAACCATACACTATACAGTATCCTTTTTATTGTTCGGCTAGTGAGCCATCCGACCATTTATTGTTACTTCTATTATTTGAATATTTTTATTTTAAATAACTTGCAAATAATGATCAATTATTTTTTCATTCATTCTTTTTTGTATTATACAAAACTATAATACCTACCTAATTTTGGTCATAGTAATTCAATTCCATTCAATTCATAAAAATATGGAATTTTTCATCAATGTTTTCTTATGACGGTCTCACGTAAAATTTTCGTTCGACTTTACAGACAACCAGTGTATTTTTAAGCTTGACGGTGTAACCCGCATATAGGTGGATAAGAGGGTATCTAATATTAAGACGAAAAAATGCTACATGCTATGTACTAGTTACAGCGTGAAGCTAAAGATATATATATTCACAAATATATATATTTAAAAATATATCAAAATATAAAACTATTTTTGCTATAATAAAATTAATTATGTTTGCGTGATTGATGAGATTTTATTTTGAATTCTGGATTTCTGTACTGACGCATATAGAGATTACAGCAAAAATAACATTTAAATAATCTTATATTATTTTAAATATCAACAAAACAACTATTAATAAATTTCATCAAAATTAATAAAAGAAGTCGCAGCTCTCAGCACGGACACAGCTCTCGATTGGGATCGTTCTCTCCGCGGCGATGGAGAGGCGGTGGAGGGCGCGGCGGAGCGCGGGGGCGCCGCCGGCTTGTGCAGCGCGCGCGGGTCGAGCGACGCCCGCCACTCACTTGCTAGGGCTTCTTTGAAGGTTACCTGCAAAAAATGTTGAGAAAAGTTAATCTTTTATCTTTTAGTAAATTTGATATACACAGCTATTCATAATACTATTAGTGTTGTTCATTTTATGTTTTTGAATCGCGCATATCAAAAATAACCTACCATCCACATTTGGTGTTGCCAGAGCGCAGAAATGAAAGTAACTTGCATATAAAAACTTGGATATACAGCCGAGTGGAGAATTTAACACACAATCAAATATAATCAAATGGTTTCAAATATATTTATTATGGTTAAGACAACGTCTTTGAGAATCCAAGCTATATTGTATACAATCCAAAAATAGGAAAAGAGAAATCATTGCTATAGAGTATACATAGATCATCTCTGTCAACCGCACGCGAGAGGTACCTGCGTCGAGAGTATATTTTTCATAAAATACTATCACATTAATTCGTACTATAACATTGTTTGTACATAATTATTTTGCAACTACATGGACATTTACATTTCCAAAACAAATATAAAACAACATTAAATTTATACGACACATAAACTTGTAATCACAATACAAATATTAGGTCATTAAAAGGACAATATATCAATTGTTTGAAATTATGTAAACGTGAAACGTTGATTGCTGTAACTAAATAATTTATGAACGCGGTCCGCAAATAGGAATAAAACATTTAGAATTTAATTTTGTATTTTATATATTGTAGTTTTTGTTTTTAAGTAGGGAACGCAGTGTCTTAACACTAGATTTTCTCTGCCTACCCTGCTGTGTGTGGAATACAGAGTGAGCCTGATTTTTTTTTTATATTTGTATTTTTGTAATTTATATTTTTTCAATAAAACAACATGTTTACGGTTTTCTATCTAATCTTATTTAATATCCTCGAGCTCTTGTTATTGCAAGTCATTTTATTTATTAAAATACATCAAATTACATTTTTCCATGACATTTAATAGCTCGAAGCTATTCGTTATTGTCAAGAAAATAGTAACTGTTTTATGCAATAATGTCTTTACACAGCTGCGATAAACACTACATAATAAATACATTGTTTTATCCATATATTTTTTTAAAAGCAATTCTGTAAATTGATAATAAATTAAATAAATAAATCACAGCAGGGTAGGCAGAGGAAACCTAATGTTAAGACATTCCGTCCCCTACTTTCTACCGAATTCTGGAGGCATTCCGTGTAGAGTGGCAGTGGCACAATTCAACGCCGAAATTGATAATATTTAAGAATATTTTGTTTTCATAAGATATAAGTTTTCATAGTTTACTATGATCTCTAACTAAATGATTTATATGACGAATAGTATATAACTTTTGTATAATAAGAAAAGTATTATAATTACCTTTTCTTTAACGCAAATCTCTTTGGCATGTAAAAGAAAATCTATGACTGCAACGAAAAACCCTAGAACTCCACCCATGCCTAGTACCAAAAATATTCCACTGGTATTTTTCATTTGCAATGACCCGCTGTCGTCTTCTTCCTCTTTCTTTTCATTCTAAAATAGCAGTATTATCTTTTTATAATATTATACAAAATTGGAACTGCCTTCTTCATGAAATGAAGTACCACAATCTGTCAAGATGTTTTTAAAATATGGATTTTTTTTACTTACTTTTAATATTAAGTTCTCCTTATAAAAACAATAAAGCATAAATAATTATATAACTCACTTGACATTTTGCCTCATTATCCATCTCCTCCCACCATTTTTGTTTTAAATTTAACAAGGTCCCTTTTTGTTGGAGCGCTACGATTGCAATGTCAATTGCGGTTTTATATGGCGAATCTATATACAAAACAAAAATACAAAAATAGTAACTAAAATCAATAACATATTAATTTTTAATTCCAAAATAAAAAAATCATAAAAGATAGTGTTATAAAACTGTGTAATTTTGGTTATTTGTTATTCTCTTTTAGTCCATTTGATATAATTATTTAATTAAAGGAAACTTTTATACTAAAATAAAAAAAATATTGTAGTATCTATAAAAGAAAATGGAACTTTATTTAAATCATACGTACAAATTATTCAATGAATTGGTAATAAAAAATATATTGTTGTACAATAAAATAATTGGTTATTTTCACTATATATATTTTTTTATTATTCTTTTTAAATATACTTAATAGACACTAACTTTTAGGCATCGCAATTCCGTAGTCTTTTGAATCTAGCTTTGAGCCTACCATTTTCAAATCGCAATATCTCTGCGTGTAATACTCTATGGTCGTGGACTCCATAAAAAACGCATATTTCCCTTTACTTTTCTGGACTCGGTCTCGACCCTCGTCATTGGTTCGTGTAAAAACAGTGGGTCTGGCGGATTTCATTACACCCCATAGTTTCTTGTACAACGTGTCGTTTGACGTCTGAAATATGTTTGAAAATTTAGGTCACAGTAATAAATTTATTACCTAAAATTTAATGATTTTGTTTTATTTTTAAATATAATTTATGTGAGTATACTAAGTCTAAATTAACGAAAATAACTAAAAATAACATTTTCACCTCAAAAAATTTATAAGTTGATCCATTATAGAGCGCTCCATAGCTTATACTGTTTTGATCTGCGAGATCATTCACACCAGTTATTTCATTGTTGCGCCTACTAGCACTGAGGAAAGTCGACATGTTGGCTGTATACGAAGCGGTTATAATGAGAGCAAAAAACCACCATATGCCTGTAACCCATCGAGACCCCGCAGCCCTGTTTAAAATTACAACTTCTTATTAACGTAAAAATCGGTCGTGCTTCCGGATTCCGATCTTCCGGAGATTAGACCAGGCACACAGAACGACAGACAAAAAAATAAAATAATTATAAATAACTTGAATAAACACAGTAGCTTAATAACAAAAATTTAAAATGTCTTACTTAATAGCTTCATAATTTTAATAACATTATATTATTGAGCAATACAAAGATTATTTATCGTTGTATTTACCTTGGTAGGATATCACAACCCTGAGTCATAATGGATCCCATGGTTAGCCACATACAATTATAGAGACTCCAAATATTTTGCAGGTTCTCTGGATTTTGATTGCAAGGATGCGGATTCACCCAATCGCCTTGACTCATACTGCGATACATCAAGATTAATTGGTAGCCTAGCCACTAAGAATACTATACAGAAACTACGTCCTTAAATCTTGTTTAACAAAATATATGTGTATATTATTCTTTAGTTTCGAACGCGACGTACAACGTGTATTTTACATATTATATTAAAGCTATTTTTGTGGTACAGACAGAGTAACAAAACGTGTAAGTTGAAGCGTCCCTCACGAAAAATGTTATTTTTATTATAGAGCAGCTTTGATCTACGTCATATAATATCCAACACTAGACTATAGATAGATAAAAAGAAGTATAAAAGAATAAAATGATTTATAGCCAGATTCCAG